>JAMQGT020001350.1:0-102754 GCA_024447675.2 Pterophyllum scalare | reverse complement strand
ACTCCAGTGAACCACAGAGAGAGCCATTATCCACAAAATGAGAAAACGTGGAACAGTGGTGAAACTTCCCAGGAGTGTCCGGCCCACCAAAAGTATTCCAAGAGCTCATCTACAACTCATCCAGGAGGTCACAGAACCTGGAGCAACACGTAAAGAACTGCAGGCCTCACTTGTCCCAGTTAAGGTCGGAGTTCATGAATCAACAATAAGAAAGAAACTGCGCAGAAATGGCATCCATGGAAGAGTTCCAAGGAGAAAACCACTGCTGACCAAAAAGAACACAAAGGCTTGTTTCACGTTTGCCAAAAAACATCTTGATGATCCCCGAGACTTTTGGGAAAATCTTCTGTGGACTGACGAGACAAAAGTTTAGAGTCCCGTTAGATCTGCATAAAACTAACAGCATTTCATAAACAGAACATCTCACCACCAGGCAAACATGGTGGTGGTAGTGTGATGGTCTGGGGCTGATTTGCTGCTTCAGAATGACTTGCTGTAATTGATGGAACCATGAATTCTGCTCTACCAGAAAATCCTGGGGAGGATGTCCAGTTATCAGTTCATGACGTGAAGCTTAAGTACATTTGGGTTATGCAGCAGGGCAATGATCTGAAACACACCCGCAAGTCCACCTCTGAATGGCTCAAAAAAAACAAAAGACACACACACACACACACACACACACACACACACACACACACACACACACACACACAAAAGCCCCCCAAAAAAACCAAGGAAATGAAGGTTTTTGGAGTGGCCTAGTCAAAGTCCGGACTTAAATCCAATTGAGATGCTCTGGCATGACCTTAAACAGGCCGTTCATGCTCAAAAACCCTCCAACGTGGCAGAATTAAAACAATTCTGCAAAGAAGAGTAGGCCAAAATGACTCCACAGCAATATGAAAGACTCATTTTCAGTTTTTGCAAACACTTGATTTCAGTGTTTCCTGCCAATGGTGGCACGACCAGTTATTTGGTTTAGGGGGTAATTACTTTTTCACACAGGGCCCGGAAGGTTTGGATAACTTTTTTCCCTTAATAAATGAAATCATAATTTAAAAATTACATTTTGTATTTACTCAGGTTATCTTTGTTGTATATTAAAATGAGTTTGATCTGAAACATGCAAGTGTGCCAAATGCAAAACAATAAGAAATCGGGGGGACTTTTTCACAGCACTGTGTGTCCCCATACTGTGACAGTGTTAACAGAATTAGGTCCCAACAACATGAATCCTACCTGCCACATATAAACACATGCACGCACACGCGCTCACACACACACACACACACACACACACGCACGCATGCACGCACATGCACGCACACACACGCACGCACACCAAACACTTACTTCCATGGGGGATTTTTGTCCTCGCAGAGATGAGCTGTAATAGGAGGCATGCATCACTAATCTTGGTATTAAGACACCATTCCAGAATTCAAAGTGGGATTTTCCCCCCCCACTTTCCATTTCGAGTCTCTTAACATTCAAATGACAGAATTTATAAAGATGTAGAGCAAAGTCACACTACAAAAGTGCTCATGTTAGTATTTACTCCACAACCTTTTTTTTTATTTTTAGAATAACAGGATCTGTTTTGTGAGCAAGTATCAAAAGATAACGTTAACCTACAATCATTACTGAAATCTTCTACACTGTTCAAATACCTGCTCTCTGAAGGGTTTATTTCCCAGATATAAAAAAAAACCACATAAAAAAAATGAAAACAAGTGGTCAGCTAAGAAGACATAGATTTATGGGTCATAGTTCAGTATGTTTATGCCATCCAACACGTGAGAAGGATTTAAATCAAGACCAGTCAACAGTCCTCCAGTTTGTACAAGCAGCGTGGTCAGGTTTCATTATGTCAGTGCGTTCCTATATGGGAGCTGTGACATGAGGAAAGGAGGCGGTAAGGTGATGAACTTCGGAAACCAGAAAATGGCAGTTTAGAGGAGGCCAGGATGGATCGATGAGGTGACAAAACACTGAACTGTAACAATTTAGGCGATTTCCAGCATCAAAATGACAACCATACTTTTACTTACAAATAATGTCCCTTTTAATCATGGCCATTCCCGGGCCTTCACTGCTGTGCCTGCATACCTACCTGCCCTAGTTATTTTTCAGGAAATCCGTTGTCCAGGTTAGAGAGCACGTTGTTTTAAATGTAGGGAGCCAAATACAAATGTCAGCGTGCTCACAGCTCAGTGACATTGCTGATGTGTGTTACGAGAAAGTACGCCTTCTTTCACTTCTAAGGTTTTACACATTGTGACATAATAAAAGTTATAAAGCCATTTCCAATCAATCTGAAGTTCATCATTCTGCAGCGGGAATGATTTTTTTTCTCATCTGGAAAACATTCAAGACAGCTGCCAATCTTCCCAAGAGTGGACGTCCCAGCATATTCACCCCAAGGTCAGACCGTGCAACTGGAAAAAGACAGAACAAGTATGAATTGTTTGAAAGGGTGGCCAGTAAAAAGCCTTTTCTCTCCAAAAAGAACATGGAAGCATGTCTTAAGTTTGGAAAGTTGAATCTGAACAAAGGACAAGACTTCTGGAGCAACGTCCTTTGGACAGATGAGGCCAAAGGGCAGATGTCTGGCCATAATACACAGCACCATGTTTGGTGAAAACCTCAATGAACTAAAGCAAAGTTGTAAAGAAAAGTAGGCTGAAAAATTCCTCCACATGTAAACCATACAGAAAATGATTACTTCAAGTTATTGCTGCTAAAAATGGTTCTATTGCTATTGGATTGTGGGGTGTGCTTGGTTTTTCACACACTGTTTTTGTTAAATAAATAATGACACAGTGCGTAATGTGTCGTGTGTTGCTGTTCATCTAAGATTCCCTTTAAACAATTTTAGAGCATGCAAAGACCAGATGATTTTTTTTATTATGTCCCCTTATATAAAACCTTAGACCTCAGCATACTTATATTTATAATCAGCACTAAAGGCATAATAGAGCTGAGATTGGTGGGAATAGTATTAGGTTCACAGTAATGTGGTCATATTTCTAAGTTCTGGACAAATCCACATTTGATCTCATGACACCACTGAATGAATAGTTTAAGTATTGCAACATATCCTGAGGGGAATGCAGATGTGTATATGAAATTTAATGGCAATTTATCAAGCAAGCCAGCTAACACTGCCTACCAAGAATGAAGGCTGGCCTGCTTTATGTACAACAGCCCCTCACCTTGCAAAGGTCTCTGCAAAAATCAGTCCAAGATCCACAACTGTGCAGCCTCCCCTTGGTCACTTTCCCCCCTCTATGCCCGCAGCCTTCGTCACAAATATCCTCCTCAATCTCCTTTCCAAATCTTTCAGCTAGGTAACAAAACCAAACAGGTGAAAGCACAACCTGTATTTATGAGACTGGTACCAAACTGAATTGAGCTCCAAAACTGCACTTGCATGATTACAAAAATTTTCTCAGTATTGAATGTCATCAGGGTGGGCGATGCACAATGCACATCACAGGCCCTTTACAAATGCAAATAAGGCTGACAACAATAGCAAGACATGATCAGGTCATTCTTGCAAAGTCGGTTAGTTGTACTGATTCCCACTACATGTCAGTGATTTCCACTAAATATGCAGCATTATGAGATGCACACGCATGTCTGATTAGATCAACCAACATCATCTTTTCCTCTAATTTCTCTTCTAAAGTCTAGCCCAGTCCCAAAGGAGGGCGTGCTAAAATAAAGAGAACAACAATGGTCAAAAACAGATTTTTAAACAACAGAGACTGCTGTTTTTGCACAGAAAAATCAATATCAGAAGGCTGTTCCTGATACTTTATGCATTCAGCATAATAAACTCTCCCAGAAGGAATGCAGAAAATGTACGAACATTTGGTTTGTATTTCTATGGTCCCATAAGATTACCATCTGTGAGTCTGTCTCAGTCTCACCATTTCTCCTCTTCACCCAGGCGTGAAGTTGAATCCTGAGCAGTGTCAGGATAGCACCAGCAGATATGTGGAAGAATACAGTATATATATATATATCCCTGCCTACAGTATATTCTCCTTGCAGGGCACTTTTTGCCATTTCAGCATCACTCCATTGTTGGGAATAAACAGACTAAGAACTAGCCAGCTGAACACGAGCACTATTCAGGATGCAATGTGTGAGAATAACACTGAAAAATGAAATAAGACTGAAAGCAGACAGGCTGGCACGGTGGTGCAGTGTTTAGCACGGTGGCCTCACAACAAGTTGGTTTGGGCTTTGAATCCTTGGGCCAGCTGAGGCTCTTCTGCATGGAACTGCATGAGTACTCTCCAGGTACTCCTCCACAAAGACGTGCTTGCTAGTTTAAGTGGTGATTCTAAATTAGCTGTGGGTGTGTGGCTGTGTTAGCCCTGTAATAGGCATTCTCAGCAGGTCCCTCCAAAAGCTCTTTGGGTCCTCAGTTATATTTGTAAACTATTATACATTACATTTCACTGCAAGGAATGAACACTTTTAAACTTGTTTAACTGCTATGAGTTTTATAAAAGGACACGAGACAGTGAGACTGAGCATCTACTGAACTGAATTTAGAAAAGTCACGTTCTCTCACGGTGAATCTTTTGTACCTCTCTGTGTACATTGTTAGGTCCACATGTGTTAATTCACTAGTTTATCACTCTGCCATGGGATCTGCATGTGATTGTGTTTCCATCAAAGGTGAAAGTCCAGACTGACTCAAACACTCGAACTGCTGCTGTGTGCGCACAAGTCAGACGCCACGTGTCAAATAAACACAGTGGCTTTCCCCGGAGGTGAATGGAGAGCAGAAGAGATGCCGAAGATTAATCTTTTCTTACATAAAGGTGGGAAGGAATAATAAGACATACACATAAGGAAGGCAGGTGGCGTGATATCTTTATGGCGAAGAAATATATGATGTGCGCGAGTTCATATGTGGAGGAGAGAAACAAGTGGGGAAAGAAGGAGCACCACTGTGGAACAAAACATCTTGCAGACCACGTAAATCACTGCACACATCTGTTAAACGTTATCACATACAGCTAAACACACAAGAACAATGCTCATTAATTGAAAGCTGAGGGTATGGTTCCAGTGTTTCCTATCATAGATCACGGTCGAAGTCTGAACACATTTGTTTTCCTGCTTTTGTGCAACCTTACCGTGTGTTCACTCACAGCAGCCGTGGATGTCAACCAGCAGTATCCTTTCATGTGCAGTATGTGGAATATAACTGCTTGGCACTTTGGTAACAGCTGGAGAAAATACTACATATTTCCAAGAACAACAGCAGAGCAGCAGATACGTACCATACAGTGAACCCTCTCTTCTCCTCTGTGTGAGGTGCTTATAGAAAGCAAGCAGGTTTTCTCTCTGTTAGTAATGTGCTCTACTGCTCACGCTTAAGACCTTTAGACAACAGACACATACATGAGAGTGGATGGTGCTGACCTCTAAGAGGGCCGTTAAAGAGAGAAAGGCGGAGAGGAAGATGGCCTAAAGGAGACTAAACACGCACACATCCAGATACAATAACACAGACACACAGATGTGCAAATGCACTGCATCCTGGGTAGCCCGAGGGCAGCAGTTTAGTCATTTCACTGGTGCCTAGAGAATGTGAGGAGTGTTAGAGGGGCACAGTGTCTCCTTTTTGTTTCTGAACAGAGGGGAAAATCAAACCCCAGAGATAGTTAGAGGGCATGAAGCACAGAGAAAGGGCCAGAAGAAAAGACAGAGGAGAGAGAGAGAAAGGATGCAGCAGATAAAAGGCGAGCAGGACAGAGAGAGCACAGAGACTTAGGAGACATTTTGTAACAGGCTATTCTCTAATGAGAAATAAAAGTGTATTGAGTCCTATCATTGTGGGGGAACCCTCAAATTACAATATATGTGCTGGCTTTTTCAAGCTAGATCCCTCAGAGAGACGGGGAGGGTGCTTCAGCTGTAACAGCAATGTGTTTTTAGTACAAATTATAAAATATGCCAAAAGCTGATTAATAATTCCTATGGTAGCCTAGCCGTAAAGGTGCACACACGCTTCGACTAGAGTGAACTGTCAAGAACAGGACATGGACGCTGACAAAAGAACAAAAAGAGGAGAGCCTTTTCTTGGCTCGTGCAAAAATTCAATAAACACGGAGCAAATGGACAAATGGAAAGAAAGTAGATAGACGCAGAGATGATCAAACAATGAGGTCCAGGTAGACAAAGACAGAAAGTATGAGCACGAGAAACACAAGTCTTCTTCTTTCAGCTGCTCCCTTTAGGGACCATCTGCCTCTATTACACACCATTTATTTAACATCCTTTGCCCAATATATCCACTATCCCTCCTCTGCTCCCGTCCAACTGCACATTTCCAAATCATCTCAGCCTTGCTTCTCTAATTTTGTCTCCAAACCATTACACCTGAGCTGTCCCTCTGATGTATTTATTTCTAATCTTGCACACTGTGGTCCCTCCAGAGAAAATCTGAGCTCAGCCTCCTGTCTCCTGTGCCACTGTCTCCAAACCATCCATCACAGCAGATCTCACTACTGTCTTGTAAACCTTCTTCTTCACTCTTGCTGCTATCCTTGACACCTGACACTCGTCTCCACCTGCTCCTCCCTGCCTGCACTCATGGTGCTTCTTTTGTGTACTGTCTGTTGCTTTGGATGGTTGACCCCAGATATTTAATCTCATCCATCTTCATCTTTCTCTTCTTCATTTTCACCTTGTCTGTCCAGTTGAGGACTACTTTATGAATGTTTTCAAGATGTGACTGTGCAAAAATGTGCACCATAACAGAAGTGTGTAGAATTTATTAGTGATGGTATGGAGATATCCCTGCCAATAACCAGTGTTTCATCTGGCGCTAAGAGGTGACTCCATCAACTAGATGATTTTGCCCTGTCCTTAAATTAAAAACCATTTCCTGAACTAAACCTGTACTGTGTCATCCTGACGAGGAAAAATTCATCCATGCATTCATTTTCCCAAAGCTTCACTCTCATGCATCCACTAACAGCAGTCCAGAATACAGCATGTGGGCATCTTTGTGGTTTTTCCCACTCTTGCCCGGCTGAAGAAAAGTCTGTAGAAATCAGAGAGAACTTATCTGCATCTAAGCCTGTTGAAATCAGTCTACTTACCTGAACCAGCACCAAGAACAGAGAAAAATCACCAAAACCAGTGGTAACTGGACTCAAACCCTGAGAAGCAAAACCTGAAATGACATCGACTGAACTAAATTCTTTGACTGAACACTGAGTTTATTTCTTGAACTAACCATAAGTACTCACCTGTTCTATAATCACCATTAAAACAGTTTTTTCAGGTGTATCCTACCATCAAGTCATTGGAAACAAACCGTAACAGAACCTTTTGGCTACCATGGAGTCAACGGACGCCAACTCAGTCTAGAGAGCACTTGCCAACAGGGTAAGTGTATGTTATAGGGAGTTCTCTTAGGAAAGGGTGACAAAGCTCTTCGGGTGTTAACAGAACAACATCAGTCAACTCAGAACCAACTCAATCATCTGAGAGGGGCGTTACAGACATTGATCACCCCCAAAAAAAACCTTCAGTTCACCTCCAGTCCTGTCCATCCTAAGCCTACTTTTCAATTCACTGCTGAAGTTGACACCTCTGATACTTTAATGTCAGAAGTGTCAATTATTGTTGATTGCTCTCCCAGGTGGTTAAAAATATAACGCATCTGTGATCCTTTTTCTCTCCCCACAGAACCCTCTCTTCTCCTCTGTGTGAGGTGCTTGTAGAAAACAAGCGGTGTGCTCTACTGCTCACGCTTAAGACCTTTAGACAACAGACACATTTATAAGAGAGTTGTGCTGATGTCTAAGGGGGCCATTAAAGAGAGAAAGGCACAGAGGAAGATGGCTTAAAGGAAACTAAAGATACACACATGCAGATGCAATAACTTACATATACAGATGTGCAAATGCACTGCATCCTGGGTAGCCTCAAGGCAGCAGTTTAGTCATTTCACTGGTGCCTAGTTGATGTGAGGAGTGTTAGAGGGGCACAGTGTCTCCTTTTTGTTTCTGAACAGAGAGGAAAATCAAGCCCTGGAGATGGTTAGAGGGCATGAAGCACAGATAAAGGGCCAGAAGAAAAGACAAAGGATAGAGAGACAGGAAGAGAGGATAAAAGGCGAGCAGGACAGAGAGAGCACGGAGACATAGGAGACATTTTGTAACAGGCTATTCTCTGATGAGAAATAAAACTGTACTGAATCCTATCATTGAACCTTCAAATTACAATATATGTGCTGGCCTTTTCAAGCCAGCTCCCTCAGAGAGACAGGGAGGGTGCTTCAACTGATGTATTTTTTAGTACACATGATAAAATGTGCCAAACGCTGGTTGACAGTTCCTGTGGCAGCCCAGCCATAAAGGTGTTTGTATGCTTCAACTAAAGTGAACTGTCAGGATGGAGAGGAGGACATAAAAGCAGGACATGGAAGCTGACAAAATGAACAAAAGTAAAGCCTTTATTTGGTTGTTTCAAAAGTCCAGTAAAAAAAAAAAAGTCCGAAAGGAAACACAAAACAGGAATCCAAAACAAGCACAGGGAGCATGAGTGAACCAAAAAAAGTGAGCACAAACAGACTCTCTGACAAAGGGTAAATATACATGTACTTATATAGTGCTTTTCTACTCAGATGAGCACTCAAAGCGCTTTCTTACTACAAGTCTCATTCAGCCAATCACACACACTTTAATACACAGCATTTATCTGTGCCTAAGCACTTTCCAAGGGCCATTTCACACCCGTCATGTGGTGCCTCGCAAATGTTAGCTGCATTTCTGCAGGTCGTGCACCTCTTGATTTTTGTAACCTGGCGCGCTGTCCCACTGCTGCGTCGAAGATCACGCGCTGATGTGGAGGTATTGTCTGTAACGGCGAGCGTAAACAGATGTCACTGTGGGATGATGTTACCAGAGGTGCGCAAAGCAACCAGTGCGGCAGGTACACAGGCGGCTTAACATTCACACACACAAGCAATGTCTTCAAACCCTTCCCCTACAGCTTTCTGATGGCAGGATTGGGCTTACTGTCCAATACCGATGCAAATTTTCAGGTTATAAATTAGCAGTCACCAGCTCGGTACCCCATAACAAACTGGTCTTTCATTGATTTTGACTGATTTGAAGTTCTCTGTTTTTATCTTTATTTGTTGTCACTTTGTTCAATTGAGTTCAACTTCATGAATGTGACCATGGAGAGACTGTGTGAAAATGGGCACTGTTACACAAGTGTGTAGAATTTATTAGGAATGGTCCGAAGCAATAACTGTGTTACATCTGACAGTGAGAAGAGCCAAATCTCTATCAATAAGACTATTTGTGTATTAGTCCTCAAATACCTTTAAATTAAAAACCACACTGGAAAAGGGTAAGCATTTATTTTCTCAAGGCTCATCTGCTGCATCTCCCTCCCTTCAAAAGAAAAAGAAAAGAAAGGCCACTTTATTGCATCCAGTGACAGCAGTTCAGACTTCTTCTTTGTGGGTTTAGCAGACAGCATCTAATCCCCCCAACCTTGGCCTCTTGTCCAATGGTTCTCTGTAAGTTGTAAGAGTCTTCTGATCCTGTTTAAAGCACCAGGCTACATGTTGAACCCATTTGAGCAGAGTTGCAGCCTCAGTTCCTCAGCTGGGGCTTATAAAGTCAAGGCCTAATTCTAAAGGTTATTGTGCTTTTGCCATCATGGCCCACAAGCTGTGACAAAATTTCTACCCATCCATTTTCTTGAGCATATCCCAAGTAGGGTCATGATCAGGCTGGAGCCTATCCCAGCTGTCACAGGGCAAGAGGCAGTGTACACCCTCTTTATTACTCTTTATTAACCCAACACTTAGTACCCAACTTTTCCACACACACACACACACACACACACACACACACACACACACACACACACACACACACACACACACACACACACACACACACACACACAGTTCAGCTGTAAATCAGTTTGTCCCGCCTCCAACAGAGCATGCTCAGAGGGTGTGTTGTGTTCTCAGTAAGATGGCCTCACATTGACACTGTGGGTAGTGAATCCTTGCCTGTTCAAAACAACTCGGCCCTTTGTCCTCACAGGACCTGAGGACAAATAAAGACACCCGCTTTGAGAGATGAGAGGGGTTCTCCACACATTAACCAGCACATTCAAAATGCTCTCATAAAAACACAGGCAGTGCTGAAAGGAGCAATTCAAATGCTCTCTGCTTTAAATTGTACATCTGTTTACTGGGACATGAGTCACAGTTAGACAAGAAGGGTGAGAGACTATTACTAATAGCCTATAGGAGGCAATAAAAGGTCATAAAAAAGTAGTTACATATACTACTTAAAGCAAGACACTCGAGACACTTGTTGATTTTGATTTGGGGCTATAATGTGTAATTTTTGAAAGAGAAAGAAAGTATCAAAAATACACCTTTGACTCTTTATTTCACAACACTTTGAATGCTTTTTTTTTTTAAATGATGTGCTTGACAAAATTTTACCAGCAAACTATGTTTAAAAGTAAAAATGTATAAAATTTTTGTCACGACACCTCTTTAAAAGCCATTTTCTCAACATGAGTTTTTCCTCCCATTCTGACTCTGACATACACCAAACCATATTATTTCTGACCACATCAATAAGTTTTTTACAGTCCAGGGAGGTTTGTTCAAATAAAATCTTATTCCAAAAATAAGGCAAAAATCAACTTTTTCTGGATATTGACAATATTTTCTGGGGGAAAAAAAAGACGACTGGACTAATTTAAGTTTTTTGAAGACGTTTCACCTCTCATCCATGTTTTGATCTCAATAGTCCACATGATAAAGTGGGGCCACGCACACCTTGGCTCATGTGATGATGCACATGAACAAAAGTGGGTCAGCAACCACATCTAAGGGGACCCCTAGGGTTTAAATACCTGGGACTCTCTACCATTTGCCAAAAAAGCTTAAAGAAGTCCAGTCACCTTTTTTTCAAGCTCCAGAGACTACCTTGACCTGGGTGACTGAGAACCTACACAGACTGTCTGCACTTTCATACTCAAGGTATGAAGGATAATTCCTATGTTTTATCATTGGAGGAGGGGTCCCCTTCACCAAAGAAGCAAAAACACGACCAATATCTTAATAAAATGTCATCCTCTTCCTCCTTACCTCAAGCCTCGTCTCCTAAACTGAAGACAGGGCTCTAATACATCCATAAACACCCTTATTTATTTCCAATATTGTTGCATTTACTTATTGTCAGCAGATTAGAAATGGGATTCTCCCATCTCCGGACAGCTGATGAGCTGGCTAGACCACAGCAACAGCTGGTTATAAGCTAACATCATGGCAGTTACTGTTAGACTTGAGTTTGATTGCATTGAGGTTCAGCATGTCCTCAACAGCTCATCTCAGCATCACTGTCATCGGAAGAAAATGAGCTTCACTGACTCCTTGACTCATATTGGACTCCTTTCCCAATTTTACAGCCTCATCCAGAGTAAATAGACGTGGACGCTTCTCATCTGGCATTGACAGCTAAGGTAAACAGTGGACTGCCAGCCTTCCACAATAAAAACCTCCCAGGCAGATCTGATCTGGAATCACTTTGCTGTCTGAGTACATGCACTACAGATGAACAGTGGCCAAAGTTTTTGAGGTGGTAAAAACTTAAAATACCACAAAATATTTAACTGGCCATTAACTGCATCAGGTTTTTATTTCCCGATTTATTTCTAAGTGTTGATATTAATCAAATATACTAAAATACAGTGTACAACTTTTAATTTTTTTTTTTTTTAACACAAACAGAAGTAGAAACACACCAGCCGGCCGTAGTTGTTATGGGATACAGTCCAAATTTAATGTTTTTGAACTCTCTTGGCTGACTAAAACATGTTTGTCCTACAGCAGCCACCGTAGCTAGGATTATACACTTCACTTGGGAGGGGTAAGAAAACAGAACACAGTTAACTGCAGTCTGCAATCTACTGACATCAAACGGTGAACATTTTACACACTGTAACTTTAAATAAGCAGCCGGCAAACATTTTGGAGGTATCTGACCATCAGCAGGTGGCCTACTGTTAGCCCTAGTTAACTATATCAAGTCCCATTCCTCGATCTCTAAAGGTGAACTAAACTAGGTGAGTCCTGGTAGTGGTACCAGTGGGGTAAACTGAGAAAACCAGCCAAGTAAATACAACATTCAGCTAACGCAATTTGGAAATTACCAGGAGGCAGCTATCTGGTCTTTGTGGTGGTTAACCTACTATGATCAGGGGACTGCACATGCAGAAACCCTCCTCACATGCCCATTAGAAAATAAGCTGGCAACCTCCTGACAGCAGGAACAAGAACTCCTTTATTTATTATGTTTGGCTCAACAACATGGAAAGGTCACAAAGAAAGACTCAACCGCTTAAAAACAGTAAAGCTACGCATGTGGAGTACAGTGTATAAATACTTCTTTTGTATATATTTGACTAATATTCTACTTGCTCAGTTTAGAAGCTTTTTACTGTGTTTTTGTGAACTTTCTTCTACAGTGGTTTTAAATTATCTTTGTTTCTGTTTCATTGTTTTAAATGGATAACTTAACTTCTTGCCAACAGTTGAACATTAACACTCATTGGATGAAGAAGCAGTGTGAGTATAATTTAGCGAGATTAAGAGATGAAATGATCCAAAATCAGAAGAAAGCCATCATAATACACCAGGAGAATGAGTTTTAAAAGGTATGGTTTTATTTTACCTTCCACATGATTATAAACAGATGTTTACGTCTATGGGGTTTAACTCAGCTCTCTGGACATCTTGATATTCTGGTATCCCACCTCATCCGTTATCTAAACTATTGACTATGGAAATATAGAGAAAGTTTTGTTGTATCAAACCTTTAATGTGAAAATAGGTGTAAATATGGATTAGCATGGATGTTCATGCATCATCTTAGCTCAGGTAACAATTTCAGTGACTAAAACAATATCTCAATTAATATCTTTTTATCTTTAGCTCTCTTGTTGAACTTAAAATGTAAAAGGCAGGCATTAATAAACACACCTAATATAGTTAGGTAAAGTTAGGCAGTGTATGAAAAAGTACATGCTATGATTCATGCTTCTTTTTCCAGCCATTCAGTTAATAGTTTTGCTGCTGTGATTGGGATCATTGTCCTGTTGCATGATTCTTTTTCATTTAGCTGTCAGATGGCCTCACATTTGACTATAGAATACTTTGGTATGGAGAGGAATTCATTATTGACTTATTGACTGCAAGGTGCCCAGGTGCTGTGGCTGCAAACCAAGACCAAATCATCACCCCTCCACCACTGTGCTTGACAGTTTGTTATGTAGTAGTATGATATGCTGTGTTTGGTTTTCTGCAAACACGGTGCTGTGCATTGTGTGTTCCAGAAGTCTTGTACTTTGTTCAGATGCAACTTTGCAAATCTAAGCCATGCTGCCATGTTCTTTTAAACGGGTTTCTCCTGGCAAACCTTCCAAAACAAGCCATACTCGCTCAGTCTGTTTCCAACTGCACAGTCTGACCTTGGGGTGAATTTTCTGCAACATCCACTCCTGGGAAGATTGGCAGCTGTTTATAATGTTTCCCACTTGTGAGAGAAAAACAATCTTTCTCATTTCAGAATGATGGACTTCAAATTAGTTAGAAGTGGACTTATAATTCTTTGCAGATTGATGGGAGGTAACAGTTGCTTCTTTAAGGTCTTTTCTCCTCAGCATTGTGTTAACATACACAGTCTGCATCGACTCTCACTAAATTTGACATGGAGCATCATTGCATTGTGTGCAGGTCTTTGCTTTGGTCAATAAACATTAACTATCAAGGAAGTCATAATTATTTTTTCTTAACTGTGATTACATTTTTACATTTGTTATGCACTCTGCTGTGATATTTTCTAAACATTAAGCATTTTTATAGCGGCTTATTTTGATAACTTGATCGATAAGCAGAGCCGCTCAGCTGCACCGGGAAGTGCTGAGGGTTGTTTGCACTGACAACATATAGGCATATATGGAGCGATATATGGGAATTCTTTGGACATCTGACCTCTTTTCAAGGTCAAATAAGGTCAAACGTTCATAAATGTCTTTTATCTTTAAAACTCTGCTTAAAATTCTACTGCCTTTGTTTGCATTGGCAACATTTAGGAAATTATATTGGCATATGGGGATTCTAACTATAGTATTTTAGTTTGTATCCAGATATCAGGTCACATTTGACCTCTGATCTCACTTTGACATTTCACATCTGCCTTTCTTTCAAGTTGATGTATGAATGGGTGTGTGAATGAGACACGTTGCATAAGCGCTACATAAGAATCGGTCTGTTTACCATGTTCATCCTTGTCACTGCAGTCAAAGAGAAAGAGCGAAAACAACCGAATGCAAATGGGCTGATATCAGGGTGGGCTGGAGGGTTTGGGTGGGAACAACACGTGGATGCACGTACCTGATAAGAGTTACTTAAACATATAAATAAAAAAAAAAGATAGTTTCACCGCCTAAAACTAGAGTGCAAGCTTCTCACGTTGTTTGTGCCTCAAAGCAAGACACATTATTTACCCTATAATTACATGTAATTACATGACAATGCTCCAAAAGCCACAAACACCATGAACAAGGTCAAGAAGCCATGTTCAGTGACTCATATTAGTGGAAGTGAGGCCTAGCAGTCAGCTGTGCTGACACATGTCAGTCAAAGTAGCCACACCTCCATCTTTAACCCTCAGCAAAATTCAAATGGGTGCACAAAAAAAAAAAAAAAAGTTATTAAAAGGGTAAACTGTCCATTGAAACCAAATGTTTTTAATGCTGTGAAATTAGACATTTTACTGTTTTAGTCTATGTGAAATGACTTGCTTTAGGCATCGAGCGGCCACTCCAGGAAACCTGTGTATTTTTCAGAGATGGAGGTTGCTGCTTGGTGGTGACATCAAGACAAGTATCAAAATGTGGCATAGAGACAGTGGTTTTAAAAGACTACTAACATCATCACCACATCATCTTTACCCTTGGCCCATCAGTAAATAGAACCAAAGCAGTCGATATCTGTGGATGGTATTTAAAAATGTGACACAAAGTAACTTAAAACATCCTGGTGCACTTTAACTACCGGTCTCATATTTTAAACACATTTTAAAATGTTTTGTTTTGGACACTATGTTATTAAATTATGTGTAAATGTGTGTGGCTTTCATTCCATACAGTTTTAGACAAATGTTGCTCAAATATTTACAGCTAGTGATAATTCCAAAATAGCAGAATCGTTATCTGGAGTTTGCAGAGTGCGTGAAATATGCCAGTGATGTAATTGTGGGGGATGTATATTAAAAGAAATAACTCAGTGTCAGATACTCATAACTTGAGCAGTAAGAGGAAAAAACATTTAAATAGGACAAATAAAACTTTAATGATCAACCTCTGTATGAATCCCAATAAATTGTTTAATTGTGTAATATAATCTTACCACTACGTACCAGAAAACCACAACATAACACTTGGGAGCTGGTTCCACATTTTACCATGTTGCCTTCATTAATACTCTGATGAATAACTGAATAACGTGAACATCCTGTCCGTCTTCCCTCACTCCCTCCCCTACATAAAAAGAGGAGGGGTTCGGGGGGGGAAGGGATCAACCCTGCAGACTCTTGAGACAGTGCACACTGAGACTAAACACCCAGTACTGGAGAGGAGAGCACCAGCAGAACTGCTGACTGGAGCCTGTGGGTCACATAACTGTAACTTTTTTAATTAACTTTGGCCCCAGTGATAAAGAGGACTGCTGCTGTCGGACATGACTGGACTGTCACTGTTGGAGCAATATCCCTCCTCTTTAGGAACTGTTCTCTGTCCTGAGATCCTGAGAATTACTGAAGAGCTTTGATCTAAGAGGCACAGATATTGGAGAATTCCCACTTCAGTTCAGAGTTTGGTAAGTAAGATCTTTAACACAGGCAGTTGGAGAACTTTAATCAGCTGGTTTATGGACTGTGTTAAAATAACTGTTTAATCTATAAAAGAGGGGAAAGCTAGATCCTACCAGGTCTATTTATGTCTTCTCTGACATCCTTTTGAACATTATAACACATGTGCACCTTAAACTGGGATTTTAAGTGACTGCAGAGAAGTTTGTGACCCCTGAACATTTTGTACAGTGACACACAAACATCCAAAAGAAATGACACTGACCAAAAGATGTTTTTGAGCCTAAGGGGGCTTTGACATCTGTCTACATGAGCTGCAAAGGAAAGCTGAGATAAAAAGTTTGATTTTATATGACAATAATATTCCCTGTAGTCCAGTGGTTCCCAAAATGTGGGGTGGCTCGAATGGTATTGTACGGAGCCACTGGCACAGATGGCCAGGTGAAAAATATTAACTATGAAGTTAAACTAAGTTTATAATAGGACATGTTTGATTGTTTTAGGAGCATTTAAAAAAAATACACATTTTTTTGTTCATTTCTGATCAAAGAAAAGCTTGGGGGTGTGGCGTGTGAGTTGTTTTCAGCTTCTCAATACCAGAAGAAGTTTGAGAACTGCTGCTGTAGTCCAACACCAGGCCTGTTCACAATATTTGCAATTTGTGTTCCAGGATCATTGAAGAAGAAGAAGAAGAAGAAGAAGAAGAGGCTGCAGGCCTGTTTGTTGGATAAAAGCCATAATCAAAATCAAAGGATGAGGACTCATCTCTTCTGCTTGGAGTTACTTGCTTTGGCAGTCCACATACTTGTGGCCAGTGGACAGCTGGAGCCAAAGAAACAAGTGCCCCAGGAACCTCTCGCTATTACCCCGAAATTAGGGCTCGTGGAACGAGATGTGCAGGGTGCAGTGCGGCCCAACAGCACCATGCCCCGCCGCCGCCTACCACCCATGTGCACCGGACCCACAGAAATCCGAGACACTTTCAAGTACATCAACACAGTGGTGTCCTGCCTGGTTTTTGTTGTCGGTATTATTGGGAATTCCACTCTTTTGAGGATCATCTACAAGAATAAGTGCATGCGTAATGGGCCAAACATACTGATAGGCAGCCTGGCACTTGGAGACCTGCTGCATATCATCATCGGCATTCCCATTAATGTTTATAAGGTGAGACAAGGTACAGAATATGATTAAGTCTATACAGCATAGGCTGGCTAACAGCTTTATAATAATGTTTTTCTGCTTAACATGATTTTTACTTACAGTTAATCCATGTAACTTAAAAAGTAACAGGGATACTAGATGTATACAAATATTTTCCACATACTAGACTTTACAAGTGCACAAATATTCTTATCAAACTCATAACAGAGCACGCTTGTGAAAGTAGGCTCCCATGTAGTTTTCAAAATGTTATTACTTTATTGGATTCTGAGCCTCTCCATATCCCCTTATATCTCTGGCATGTTTTAATCTGTTGGGCTCCTTTTGTGTGAGCGAGTGAGAGCGAACGAAGAGTGTCTGTATATTTGGGTAAAGGGGCAAGCATGTTAAAACAACTGGTCACAGTTGCATACCAGAGCAAAGACAGGACACACAGGGTGGTATGGAAAGAAACATGTTCACATGTGATTTCAATAGGTTTTCAATCACATTCCATCCACCTATCCAAAGACAGCATGAAAGGGTCCATATCTTATGGGGTTTTACTTTTGTTTTGTTTTTTGTTCTCCAAGAATTACCTCACTGGTTTACAATGCCTGGAGGTCAAACTGAGATACACAGGACTCACTGTGGTTTTAAAGAAAAGCCCAAAATGTTAAACCTGACATGAAGAGAACAATAAGTTCAGGTTCACACATGTCTGGTCTGCACTGCACGCCTGAGGCGGAGTGAAAACTGGAGCAAGAAAATTGGCTTCCCTTCCTACCATGGTTGATATCTGTCATCAACTCTTTCTCTCCTCAGCTCCTGGCAGAGGATTGGCCATTTGGGGTGACATTGTGCAAACTGGTGCCATTTGTCCAGAAATCCTCAGTGGGGATTACAGTGCTGAGTCTGTGCGCTTTGAGTATCGACAGGTAAACACGCAGCCACAGCAAACGAACAGCGTTAAGGATCAGAGAAACACTGTCAGAGTAGGGACTTTTTATCCTCACCTTTGCTCTTGTTACCACTGGCTTCTTTTAACTTTGAGGAATTAGGAAATTAGCATATTGTGAGCTCCACTGTGAAACTGGCAACAAAAAAAGGGGCAAATAAACCAAAACAAGATTCTTTTTTTTTTAAATCCACAACTTGTAAAGCTTGCAAATCCACAGGTGATATACTGTTTCATTAAAAACTGCCAAAGTTAAAGAATTAAAACAATAACTTTGGTCACACTGCATACTGTAGCCACCATGGGGGTCATCCAGTAGTTTCTGGACTCCTATTTTGAAGCCTCAACTTCAATATTTTTGCCATTACAGGGTTTTTAATTTTTTTTTTTTTTTTTTAAGAGACAGCAGTGGGCATTTAAATGGAAAGGTGGAGTGCTAAGCTATCAGTTAATGTTAGCAAGCTATCAAGTATTACTCAGAAAATAAACTAGGGTGTAGACTTAATAGACAGGTTTTTAGTTTACTTAACTAAACAGCGAGTTACGCCATTTGTCGTCAAAATACCCAAAATAGGCAGCAATACTAAAAACTTGTTTGAAAGGCACAGTTCAGTGACTGGAGTTAGCTGCGGTAAGGCTAGCAGGCAGCAAGTGGCTCCAGCCTCAGGTCACCATGCACTTCCAATGCAAAACTTTAAGAATAAATGCAATTTCTAGAGACAAATATCCCTTGTATAGTTCTGCAGGGAATTAGCTATAAAGTCTAAATTTATTGTATATTTGGTTATTTGCATGTGTGGACAAAGTTAATTTTTGAGCCAGTCACCAGTGGCCATTTTGGGGAACTGCAGTTTTGGAATCTGTATTGTCTTCATCTTTCATGACTTGAGGTTTTCACTTGCTTTGTGCTAATTAAATGAAGTTAACTAGCCGTTTTCTCTAGATAACTTGATAACCATCTTACAAGCTGCGTCTCACAAAAAGAGCAACTATGTACGTTTCCCAACACATCAAACTCTTCCTTGGAATCATTTTAATTTGGTGGATTATTGACTCCACATGTCATGGACCTTCCAGGTATCGTGCCGTGGCCTCATGGAGCCGCATCAAGGGGATTGGAGTTCCAAAATGGATGGCTATCGAGATAGCACTCATCTGGATAATATCTATCATCCTGGCTGTGCCAGAGGCAATAGCCTTTGACATGATCACCATGAACTACAAAGGCGAACACTTGAGGATCTGTTTGCTGCACCCTGTGCAGAAAACTGAATTCATGAGGGTGAGCTGGAGCACACCAAATTTCAGAGACCTGTGGTTCACTTTGCAGAAAAATAGTGTTTGTTGACACAGCTGTACGTCATATAATACATATTTCTACAGACAGACAGGCGCAGAGGTGAATGTGTACACGTGTGTGTGGATATGCATTATATGCACACTTTAAACTGCACATACGCACAATCATACTATGTGACAGCTTCCTGACTACATCAGGGTTAGAAAGAGTTTACAGAAAATGTGGATCACAGGAATTAGACTGTTTCCCACTTGGGACAGAAAGTACTACAGTGGTTGATTATGTGTAATGCAATATGTAATGCATTAATATATTGTATTTATTACATTCTGCTAGCTTTATGTAAAAACAGTGAAGCGTTTTAGTCCCACCGGGGTCTTTTAATAAATTGATTTTTAAAAGCATGTCAACAGCAACTTGAAACACACTCCTGAGTCAGCCAGGTCAGACGGTGGCTACACGCCATTAAACTCCATCTGCTTCTGACATGCTTCACCTTTAACTTAAGATATCCAGCACAGATGTTTGAACCTAATCCAATGCAGTCCTGCTATGTTGTCTGTGCAGTTTTATAAATCGGCAAAGGACTGGTGGCTGTTCAGTGCATATTTCTGCCTGCCGTTGGCCTGCACTGCCATTTTCTACACCCTGATGACCTGTGAGATGCTGAGGAAGAAGAACGGAGTGCAGATTGCTCTCAGTGACCATTTAAAACAGGTTAGATGGTGGAAATCACCATATTAAGCACATTTGTTGTTGACCGCTGACCATGGATTTAGTCAAGTAAAAGTAACATTTTCCTAATGTAATAGGTGGACAAATGGAAAACTTTACCAAAGTAATGTTCCACTCTATTTTCTGCCTGATTTGATACTCACATTTCCCGCTGAATTCAATTTGATTAATCTTTTAAAATTTTGGGGGAAAATATGTTTCCAATGATGCATAATTCCTTTAGGGCTTAGGTTTCACCACAGCTACTTCAGAGCCAAACTGTAATTTATGTCTGTGCTTGTGTGTGTTCAGCGGAGGGAGGTGGCTAAGACAGTGTTTTGTCTGGTTCTGGTCTTCGCTCTGTGCTGGCTGCCTCTCCATCTCAGCCGTATCCTGAAGCTCACCATCTATGACGAAAAAGATCCAAACCGCTGTGAGCTGCTCAGGTATGGAGGGAAAATATTCATCTCAAGGTTTACAAGGATGAAAAAAAGCACAAAGCATGATAATATAGCAGAGAAATGGCTTGCCCCAAAGAGAGGGTGACACTAATGTATCACTGTAACATTTTTAGTTTCTTTTTGGTGTTGGACTACATTGGCATCAACATGGCATCTATCAACTCCTGCATCAACCCCATCGCCCTCTACATGGTCAGCAAGCGCTTCAAGAACTGCTTCAGGGTAAGGTGTAACTCACGCTTAACTTTTCAGCAAATATGCTAATGCACTTTGTCGCTTAGCTGCATCCACACATGAAGCGATTTGCAGCGACGTGGCAACCAAAGATCATAGAAAGCCGATGACATTCAAAGACTTCCAGTGACTATGGGTGAAAAAGATGCTGGCAACTCAAAGTAGGCGGGTCCCGAGATAAACTTCTCTCAACATAGAAGCGAGCAATTGAAGCGACTACCAACAAAAGTGTAAGATAACAGTGATTGGTATATGACAGGGTGGTAAATACATTAGAGTTAACTAGGAAACAGGAGCCTGGAATGACGCAGCTTTAGATGATCCTCTTTTTGTGTCTTTAAAACACAAAATCAAGCTATTCGGTAGTTAAGTGATGGCGTATCAACCCTATTTCCAGGTCCGAGGGTCGTTGATTGAGGCTGTCGTCTTTACAACATGTTAAAAATGCTTTGTGTCTGACACATGAGGCCATTTGTCTCTGCCCATCAGGGACCCTCAACATGAACTTTTACTGTGCTATTTTTTTTAATATTAGCCTATCCATAGCTCTGTAGCTAGCCACCAGGTAGTACATCATTAGATATCAACTAACCCAACTTCACTAACCCTCCAAATGCCTTATTTTACTTCAAGAGTTATAGAGCTGTACAGTTTAGAAACACTAGATTACTATAGCACATATCATCTTTAGGTAGACGCTAGCTGCCTAAATTGCTAACTTCTAACTCTGCTAAACCTTGTAGATCCACTTTTTCATGGAAGCTTGGATGTTAAATTTTATTGTAATACCTGGGAGGCCAGCCACATTGATCATTTTATTGGAAATTAAATAATTTGGACTGTTTTTAACTCTCGGTGGTGCCTCAGTGTTTGGACCAATAAATGGCAGACTCAACAAGCAGACTGCTATTTAATTTATGCTAACAAAACAACTGGACAGCGATCCTGCCTGTGTTCACTGGTGACTACTAGCAGCTTGTTCTGCCTTGTTTGTTTAATCTATACTAATCTGGACCATTTCGAGATGAGGCTTAACTTCCTGTGCCAAGCTAACTGGCTGCTGACTTCAGCTCTACAGTAAAAGTAGTAGTATTGATACAACTCTTGGCAAAAAGGAGAATAAGCTTATTTCTCACAGTGATGAAATATTTCTAAGGCTGCAAGAAAAAAAAAGCTGCAATAAGCGGTCACTCTTTTGTCAAACTGCGAACAGTGTTCGCATTCTTCCTATTTCTTCGCAGCCTGAGCCTCACAGTTTCTTTTCTTTTTTAGTCGTGTCTGTGCTGCTGGTGCCTACCGGCAGAGATGTTAATGGATGAAAAGCAGTCGTGCATGAAGCTTAAAGTCACCGACCGAGGCTCCGATCAGAGCAACTCCCGCATGACCAACAAGTCCTCAACAGCCTGAGGAGAGGCACAGAAGTGAGAAACAACCAAAAAAATATTCAAGTATAGCTGAGTGAATGAGGACGAGGTCCCATGTGTTTTTATCTACAACATGATATGAAGTGTCCTTAAATTCTTAGAATATATTATGTACCATTGGAAATCAGCTCTCACTGCAACTCAGTCCAACCCGAAACTCTTAGCACTTATCACGGAGGGCTGCACTCCTTGTCCAAGAGAGAAGTGTATTCTTGGCTAGTGAGCATCAAATTTGTACTGGAGTGAATTACTTTAAAAATGGAGAACTGAACAAGGCCAAGGCACAACTGTGTTATGTAAAATTGGGGGTTAAGGGTCAATTAGCAAAGACAGCTTGTCAGGCTTGCAGCCTGGATAGTGAATGTGAAAGTTCTGCATTGTATGGACAGTATTAGTGTGTGGTGTAGTTGTTACATACTGCAGCAACTTGGAAAATGCCCATTTTGGTATTTTGCATGTTCTTTCCTGTAAAATTGAATGTATGTATTGAGCATTTTACATGCTTTTGCATATTTGTTAATGCTTTGAAATGTATTTTCTTTGTGTATTCTCACTAGTAACTGAACTACTGACATTGTGTGACTTCAGCTGTGTGACCATTAGCTATTGTATCATATTGTTCTGTACTCGGCCTGTTCCTGAGGCTTTATGTGTTTTGTGATTGTATTGGTGCCTGAATATCTTAATCTGACTCCTTACCTTTGACGTAGGGTTTCTTTTTTCATTAAATATAATACATGAAATCATGACTATAATAAAAACAATAGTAAATCAGATTGTGGTTTATGTTTTTATATACATGTTTAAAGATTTTTTTATGAATGTGAAAAATTTTGGTTTGCCCACTTTTGGCCCAAATTTATGGTGGATCTGTGTGTGTGTGGGGGTGGGGGGGTGAGCGTATAGCCTTGATTTAAGTGTGACAGCAGGCAGCATCATGTGATGGCAAATGCCAGCACAGAACATTACTGTGATCTCGATTTTTCTCCCCATTTCTTCACCCCAAACACACAAACACACACACACATTTTGATCTGCGAATGTTGCTTCAGGCTAAACCAGTGTCATGCATGTCACATTAGCTGTCAAAGAAGCTCTCTGTCCTGTGATCTCTCACCACCCCTCCTCATTTTGTTTCTTTATCCACTCTCCTTGCCATCACTGTCGTTTTTTATGTCTGTTTTTCCTCCTCTTTTTTTTTACCACTTCTTTGACCTCTCCCTATTTCTGCTTTTCCCTTCCTTATCGCTGCACATTCCTGCCTCATCTCTTTGCCGTAACCTCGCTGCCTCTAGTCTTCCAACAAGTCTTCAAACGATCCAGTGTGGTTTGACATCAAATCAGACCCAGCACTCCTGTAAGCAGACTTAACTGAACAAAATCACATTCAGAACATTCCTCTCTGAATTATCTTTTTTTTTTTTGCTTCAGATAGAGGCTAAACTGATCTATCTGGTTTTGGATAATGCTGGCCCTCTCCTGGTATGTCTCATCACCTCGAACATCAGTGCTACAAAAATAAAATAAATAAATCATCAGTTACACAACTTGCACACAGAGTGAATGTTGTTCAGTGACCTACTAAATATGCCACAAAAGCAATGCTCAAAAATAAAACTCATTCAGTGGTGCAGGCAAGCTTGTTTTGGTAGTTCAGGAAGCTGTAGGAATAGCTGTAAATATGGATTTGTCACATTTATGTGTCAACTGGAGCACAAATGAGTATTTTTGCTTGTGAAGGACCAATAAAGCTCTGATATCTGTTCACTAAATATGATGCTGTATCCAGAAGGATGATCACTGGTAGTCCAGTACTTGTCCAGTGGTAACAAACTCTTCCTTCACACACCTCTAGCTCACATTATTGTTTGTTACATTTCACAGAAAATGGCTTATAAAGAGCGCAACTTCCCAAAAGCGTGTGTGACTATTTCCTGGTGAGATGTAGAAACTGCCGATTGTTTGCTGGTTAGCTTCGTAGCAGCAGTACTTACCTCATCATCAAACTCCTTTCCAGAAAATAAAACAAATCTCCAAAATACTAAACTATTTTCTACAGCAGTGACTGCTAATATGGCTCTGTCAGTGTTGCCACTGTGGAATCATGGATCCAGAAATGACGTGCGGGGGGGGGGGATTTGATTGCAAACTCAAGGACAAGATGCACAATAATTGGGTAGCAACTTGTCAATCACAAGCTAGTCATGTGCTAATCAAATGAAAACTGATGAAAAGTTTAAGTGCCATTTAAATGCCCCCCCAAAAATGCAGTTCCTAATACTCAGAACTTTGTACAACAATGTGTTTTTCTATATCTTACAGGCAGGTTATTCATAAGTTATTTATAAGCTAAGACATGGCTATTTTAAAAGACTGATAGGTACTACTTATTATTGCTCAGTATCACTTTTTCAAAATAACTCAGTAAGGAGTCAGCCAAAATGACAAATGTGATGTTTTCAGTAAGACGCTGCTCCACAACCAATTGATGAAATCACAGTGGCTACGTCCATCTTTTCTATACAGTCTGTGGCCAGCGTGCTTTATCATCCTTTTCACTCTAAATGTGAGCACAATTTGCAAAAAGAAAAATCGTGCAATGTTCAAGAAGGCTTTTAATGGATCTATCTAAACTTAGCACAATAAGTGAGGAAATGAGCGTTTGGTTGATTATTTCTTTGTTGTAACTCTGCTTCTTGGAAATAGATCTTATAGATCTTATAGATCTTATCGTTAGAAAGCCTGTTTATTTCCCCTTAAATGGTGCCACATTTGTAAGAAAATGTATTTGCAGAGTTGAGTATGTGGGTTGAGCCCATGAAAAACTTGGCAAATCTTCAAACAGCTTATTCGGCTATAGACTCTTGTTTGGTGTGGTTTATTGGATTGGATGATTGAAGTCTGCAGAAACAGGACATATTGATAATTTAACAGTTTATCCCTTTAACAAACAGTGGCATGCAGCCTGGCACCTTCTCCTCATTCTGGTCAGCAGCTCAGTCACACTACTGTGGGATCCATCCCGTTCTTCCAGCATTTGTCACAATGCGGTTGTGTTGATCACCCTCGAACAGCACACCCAAATTGATTCCACAAGTGTCCAATAGTGCTGAGATCAGGACTGCAGGCAGACCGTTCCATCCTCTCCACTTCCAAATTCGGGAGGTAGTCTCTGATAAACCTGCTCTGTGGGAGCGAGCATTGTCATCTTGGAGGCTAGAGTTCAGCACCAGACTGTGGAGATATGGGATTGCCACTGGTTGCAGAATCTCACCTCAATATCTCTCTGCACTGAGACTGCCTGCCAGCCTGATTGTCAGCACCTGATTTTCCAGAAGCTCAAAACAAAAGTCAACAGCAGAATAAGCTGTTTGGCATTGGAGGAGAAGATTTGGTAAGTTTTTCATGGGCGTTGCTCACATACTCATCTGTGCTGCTCAACCCACAAATGCGGCTCCATTTAAGGGAAATAAACAGGCTTTCCAACGGTATAAGATTTATTACCAAGAAGCATTATTACAACAAAGAAATAATCAACCAAACACAAATGTCCTTATTTTTGTGCTAAATTTTTATATAGACTCAATTCTCAAACAATAGTTATCTGAGGATATGTTACATTGTAATATAAAGCCATTATAAAGCTAACAAGCTTGTGAGACCATAACTCACAGGGAAAATGTTAACAGTTACAAAGTGAGAATTGGAGTCATTTTGTTTATGCACCCAGTGGCATCATCCACACGTGTCTATTAGAAAGTCTGCTTGGTTTCACTTTTCAGACCCAGAGGTTCTAAAATATCTTTCTATTCAGGTTGATCATACAATGTAAATGCATTTGTGCTTGTTTGTAAGCTAGATTGTTCTTTAAACTTCAGAGCCAGGCTAGCTGTCCTGCATAATCCTAATGATGAGTTAAACTAATCGCGTTGCTGCTTTAATGTCCTGGTTAACAGGCACGCATGAGAACAACTAAGTGTTTTGTCAAACTAATAGTTTGTGTCATATAAAAAAATTAATTAATTAAAAAAAAACAGACGAACTGTGCTTTTTTTTCTGCCTGAAAGCCTTTTTTACATCCAAGAAAGACAGAGTGCCCTTTCTTTTATGAAATCCACTGAACTCAGAGTGAGTCTGTAAAGTGCTTCTCAGTACATCCACTGTTTCCAAACACGCTTATAGAGTACATTCGGACACCAAATACGCATAAGCAAACCCACACATATCAGTGCAAACAGTTTGTCTTCTCCTCTTCACAGTTTGCTGGATGGGAGGATTTATAGTTTTGGGTCTAGGTCTCAAGGGCCGGGGCGTGAATAAACCTGATCTGGCCTTTCTTGGCTCTTTTTTTCTCTCCAAACATTCTTTCTGATTTTTCTACCCATTCCATTCGCCGTTTTGCATATTTACACAGCATGTTCGGCAAGACTGCGCCAGCAAGCTGCATTCAAAAACAATTAGGAGCATTTGAATGAGCATGATGTTTGACTTAATGTACAAATGTTTGGCACATTGTGACTTGCACAGTATGGCAAACATCACTGCTTGGCATCTGCACTTTTCAAGCATTCAAACCTATATAGGCTGCCATACACAACTTCTGACAGATGTCTAATGATTTAAAGGTGTATGCACAATTTTTGATGTATATGACTTTCTGGCCTCCTTCTTAGTTGTCTAATATTTATTCAGGATTGATAGCACAGGGAGGAGAGCTTTCAGTCTGCAAACATTTGGTAAGAACAAAGAAAATATGCTTTTATTATGAGTGTGAAAGTGTGTGTGTGTGAGCTATGGAAGTACTTCAAGGGAAAAATGTTAAACCCAGCACAAACTGAGATCCCCCTGCTGCCCACGAGAACGCAAAACAAAGATATGCGAGCTCAGTTTGTTGCACGTGTACAACAAAAAAGCCTTTCTCCATTTTGGTTTAATTTGATGTTGCTTTTGGTCGCACGCCACCGACTTTGCACTTGAAGGGATGGGTGATAAATGACACAAAAACACAACTCATCAGTCACTTTCACACGTCATACACTTGAGCAAACGCGTAGACAACACAAACACGCTGAGCAACAGAAGAAGCAGCAGAAGGTGAGCAGACGTGGCCGGCAGAAGGAATTCATCAGACTGACGTTCCATGGACTCTGGAGCTTTTCTTTCCTCTATTTCCTCCTCAGTTCTACATCAGGGGACATTCAAGCATCATGTCGCAGTCTCTCACTGTTAATGCACCTCCCCTTTTTTTTTCTTGTCTGACAATGTGATGACAAATCCATGGGGCTAGGGTACATGATAAAGAACGATTCATCAGTCACAGATATGCATATGGTGCGCAGGTTGGATTCCAACTACTGGAAAAGCAAAAGTTGTCAGCCTGCAGCTCACGTCAAATAAATGTGCAAATATATTCTATTGGGGTCGCTGAGGTAGAATTTATAAACCATAATTGACTCCATACAGTTGTGTTGCACGGTGGTGCACTGTGTTAGCACTGTCACCTCACAGCAAGAAGGCCCTGGGTTCAGATCTACTGGCCCAGCTGGGTTTGCATATTCTCCCCATGCCTGCACTCTCTGCTCTCAGGGTACTCCAGCTTTCTCCCCAGAACATGCGTGTTCGATTAATTGGTGATTCTAAATTAGCCATAGGTGTGAATGGCTGTCTGTCTCTGTTTCTTAGATATTGATATTTGATCCTTGAGAGGATCAAATGACCATCCTTTTAAATAAAAGGATATCATGGCCTCCTATTCAGCCCTCTTCATACATCCATTAAACTCTAAGTGAACTGCTGGCAGTCTAGTGGGATTGTGGGTAATTTATACATCACATTTTGAGAGCAGTGCTTGGAATAAAACAGAGGATGTCTGTGGTTAGGCTGCATTCCTTTTGTTACAGTATGACCATCTGTCAGTGGTTTTATTGCTGTTTCCTTAAGTTAAAAATGTCAGTACTTGTTTTTTTAATAATTGAGTGTAGTGCTCTTATAAATCCTAAACATCTCACATGTGTGACCCATGCACATATTAATACAATCTTACAAAATCACAGATTTAAAATAAAACCAAAATAAACTAAACAATCTAATATCTGAGCTTCATTGCATTACCTGTCAGCAACAGTAACTCTGTCTTTCCAGCACATAAACACAAACCCATATTGCAATAATCAAATCCTGTTCTCTGTGGCTTTATAAAAACATTATGGGCGTGAACCTCATTTTTGAGCCAAACCAGCACATTCTTCACAAAGTTGCCCGCTGTTGCAGAAGTTGGGGAAATTGGCTAAAGAAATAAAGGAATGAAAGCGAGGTTTGATTTATTCTGTCTTATCAGTCCAACTAAACCCTCTGCTATGGAACGCACACAAATCAAAGGAAAGGTCTAAAATGGCCTGTAGCGTTAAAAAAAAAAAATGAAAGAGGGCTGCTGTTCTTTTTGAAAGTTGTAATGTAAAATCAGCAAGCCTAATTCTGCAGTGACTCAGTGTAACTCTTTAAATATTCTGACAGGAGGTCGTTACCCAGTCTTTAAAGCAGTGACACAGTGGGACTGGCTGCAGAAGGCCTCCATTCGCATGAGAAAACTTATGACTCCCGAGAAACACACTGCCAAGTAATGCCTCATGCACAGATTTATGATCTACAAGCAATTTCTATTCTTGTTGTTGTGTATTAAGAAAGAGAAAGGGAGGAAAAGAAACTGAAATGTGGATCAGACTCCTTTTTTTCCCCTGAAGGCTGCTGGTGCTGAGTTTTGCCACTGGGGAGCGTCTGGGACTGGATAAAGTCAGAGTTGCTAACAAGCCTGTTTAATTTTTTTTTGTTTGTTTGTTTTGGTCTGCTTTTCAGAATGATTACATTTCCCTTGGGTGTTAATATTAACCATGCAAGGCAGCAGGAACACTGAAAATTCCTTTTAGCTTGGTTAATGATGAGCTAATGATCTGAGGTCAAATTTAATGATCTCATCACCACACACATGCCCTTCTGTGTCCACCCTCACATTAACCGCACGGCTGTTTGCAGATTGGTGGCTTGGCTCTCGGCTGCTTTACATTGCAAATACACCCGTGTTTACATTTGCTCCGCACTGACAATGGTCACTATGGGTTACCTTGACTCACAACACAGGTAACCAATGAGAGCTTGCAGGATAGGAGTGGAGGGAGGGGTGAGGCAGTGTGTGTGTGTGTGTGTGTGTGGGGTCAGTTCTCTGGAAAAAAGAAAAGAGGAAGCGTGAACTGACAAGGACTAGAAGAAGAAGAAAAGAAAAAAAATCACCATGATCTACGCTGATCTGTGATCTCACGTCTGTGTGGCGCACTCTCTCTTGTGACTACACACTGACAGGAGGGAACTGATCCCACGCCTGTAAACAGATGAAGGTTCTGTGTTTGCCAAAAGTGATGAGAACAATTTCCGTTTCCCTCTTGGATCTTCCAGGCAGCTGCTGCTCTGTCACACACAGACACACGCTATAAACACAAAGGTAAGCAGAGTGTTTCTTATTCCGTACAACAGGCCTACTACTCTGTATAGTATTAGAAATAAAGGGAAAAAAGAACTAAATATAACAAAAGAAAATGTTTGTAGGCATTTGAGTGACTGCATGTTGCATGACATGTGCTGAAGAGAAAGTGAAAGTACTTTTCAGAGAGCGTACATTTCTGAGCAGGGCTGTTTGCCTCTGTAAAAATGCTGTGCCACAAAATGTAGATTAAAAAAACCCAACTTTCCAGTGATTTATTTTCAGTGACAGCTAAACCATTCATATGCTTGCACACAGGGGAGGTTGTAAAAACAGTATTGCATCCACCTCTGCTGTTCTCCGACTTTCAATCTCTTGCGCTTGACATGCACACACACACACACACACACACACACAAACCATATTTTACTGTGTTCATTTAACAAGGACTGGTTACCCCAAGCAACGAGAGGGGCTTATCAGCTGCTCCCTCTCTTGCCATGTTGTTATCAGCCTGGCCTAGTTCACACACACATACATATACCCCGCTCCTTTCTGTCAAACACACCCGCGCTCTTTCGATCTCAGTCTCTGACTCTCGCGCTCTCTCTCTCTCTCTCACACACACACACACACACACACACACACACACACACACACACACACACACACACACACAGAAACTGGGGAATGAATGTTATGGGGGGCTTATCAGTCTCCTTAGGGACCTGGCAGCCACTTCACTCAGATCCCAGTGCAGAGGCCACAGAGACGAACCTATGCGACCAGAGAACTGCTGAACAAAACATATTGTTAGAGAGTCCTCTATAAAAGCTGCAGGCTGCAGGGCACAGTAACAATGAATGATACATGTGGCAGCACAATGGCAGACAGTGGTGACTACTACTAAAAGAAAAGAGGAAGGGGGAAAGGGAAAAAAGTCTCCATTAATGCCTTGTTTATTTCAACAAAACACAAGGTTCAAGCTGCATTCTTCATGATTTGTACTATATTCACTGGAACTAAGCAAGCATGGCAGCTTGCTGTGATATATAAGCAGAGCCCAATTTTCAGGTTAGGAGGAAGAAAATAGCTGTTAGTTATGTTCATTATGCATTTTTAACTTGTCTGAAAAAGGCAGAATACATCTGTAAAAAAAAAAAAAAAAAGAAACCTATCTTGAAATATATTAGAGAACAACAAATTCAACTCTTTATTAACTACATTGCACAATAAAATGCTCTGTAAAATGTCCATTATCAAATAACATTATAACAATAACTTACAACAACTATCCAGTAGTTATTGGATAGCTATATTTCATACTAAAATTAAAACATTATAGAATTATACTGTTTTAACCTTGTTTTGATACAGTGTTTGTACCAATTTTGTTTTTTTTTTTGTTTTTTTTAGTATACTGTATAATAAAGAATGATATTATACCCCAAAGGAAATGTTATTTATGGAAGTCATTTACTTTTACTGTGTTAATGTGCTAACTTTATACAGTTGCAGCCCTGACAGCATGGAAAGTAGAACAATGCACTAATAAAACTAAAGAACACCAACACATTATTTTAAACAACTGCATTTTCAGACAGGAAACAGTGCAGTATCGCCATCTTTACACTTTTTATAGTCTACAAGTCAATGCTCCTTTTTGACATGAGGTCTGTTACAGCAAACTCTTGTCACCAACCTAGACATGCTGTTTAATGACAAACAATGAAATATGAAAATATTTTTTAAGGTATTTAGACCCAGCAGTTCTTCTGTGTTAATATTGGAATTAGGCTTAATGTTGGTACATTTTTATTACATAAAAAACTATTTGATAACAAAATCTGTATGACTCATTTGCCTAGCTATAACTCTATAATAGCACAAAATACCACAGTCAAATCAGGACCTCGTAGTATTATATTATCACTGCTGTCAGACTGCTGGCTTACTTGTGGTTCCTAACAGGAGGCAGAGCCTTCAGCTTTCAGGCCCCTCTTCTGTGGAACCAGCTCCCAGTTTCGATTCGGGAGACAGACCCCCTCTCTATTTTTCAGATTAGCCTTAAAACTTTTCTTTTTGATAAAGCTTAGCAGTTAGGGCTGGATCAGGTGACCCTGAACCATCCCTTAGTTATGCTGCTATAGGCTCAGACTGCTGCAAGAGTTCATGCGACACACTAACTGCTTCTTCTCCACTCACCTCTTTTCACTCTGCACATGTTTATGTGCCATTAAATTTTTGTCTTCTCACTCCTGGCTCTTTTTTTTTTTTTCTCTTCACCCCCAACCAGTCGCAGCAGAATGCTGCCCCTCCCTGAGCCTGGTTTTGCTGGATGTGTCATCCTGCTAAAAGGGAGTTTTTTCTTCCCACTGTCACAAAGTGCTTGCTCAAAGGGGGATATTTTATAGTTGGAGTCTTTCCAGAATACTGTAGGGCCTTTGCCTTACAGTATAAGCACTTTGAGGCAACTGTTATTGTGATTAAATGCTATATAAACAAACCTGGATTGAAATCAGACACAGTCAAAATGCGTTAAAAATCTGCAGCAACATGCTGTGCAAGATTTACTATAAGAAATACTTCAATAAAAAAATAATAAAACAAAGTGATCCACAGAGTGATACTCCTGATCTTAATTTTCTGTTACTCCACTGCTGGTTCCAGCTCTGACATCAAGTTTTGCATATTACATATGAACAAAAAAAGGACTAGTTTTCCTCGCTGACTTCTTCATGAACTTCTCTTGCTTTGGGGAGTAAATTTCCCTCCAGTTCACTCATGCCCCACCTAAATCATTGAGTGCCAAGTTACCGCAAACATCACAGGAAATCGAAAATGAGGAGACCACTGCTGGCAAAGAGGTGTTAGCAGTGGTTTGGCGCAGGAACTCAGGAAGCACTGCCTCCTAACTGAGCTGTGCTTCCTGTGTGATAACTGACCCAAACATATTTTGCCTCTGTCTCTCACACGCATACACCAACACAAAGAAAACACACACGTTCTCCTTCTCTTTGGCAGCTGAAATATTTTTAATAAATTCAAAAAAAAAAAAAAAACAGGAGCTGTGATACTGCCTAGGTTACCAAGGCTCAACGGGGTTATAATGTAGACGCTCAGTGAATAGAAGGAGTTTCTTTGACGGTATTTGTTCACAGTACCAGAAAACCTACATGCTCACACGATCTTGAGAACAAAGATGCTGATTGTAAGTGCAGGAGTGGCAACAGTGTTTACAATGTACAGTAAATTTGACACTTTGGAGGAGGAGGCAGCTGCACTGCTAAATTCACCTAAAGGTTAACCTTAACCTGGGAGTTATTAAACACAGAGGACAGACCAGAAGGGATGGTAGGAGGAAAAAAAGTGAAAGAAGACAGAGGAACTCAAGGGAATTAATAATGCTGTGATGGCCAGATACAAGAGGAGGGACAGAAAAAACAAGTGAGGAGGAGAGAATGAGAGGGAGTAATGGAAAGGAGCTGTTTTTTTGGAGCTTGGTTCTAAACGTCCCCTTCACGGTCATGCTGCAAGGAATGTGCACATAACGGCCCTGAAACCATTAACATTGTGCAAAGACATGATGTTGCAACCCACCCACCCCCCGACTCATACCACACACACACACAGCTCAGACACACATTTCGCTGCAAACACTTCCTTCCTGTTGCTGGTTTAGCCCAGTTTAGAAGTGAGATAAGAGCAAAAGAATGAGATATGGGACAGAAGGGAGGCAAAATACGGTGTTGATTCCTCTGCATCAGAGACTAGAGACAACATTGTTTTTTTGTTTTAAATAAATGCTTGGCTTGCAAAAACAGCCTGATTTTTCGATCTGCAGGTGTGGTCTTGGCGTTTGTTTATGCCTTTAACGGCTCTTCAACTCCCCCCACCTAACCCACATGTTTTTTTTTTCTGTGCCTGTGTGTTCTTCTCTGGCAGGTTCAGTCAGACCACAGGACAGTTTCGCACTTCCTCATCGAGAGCACTGGCTTCCTGTGACGCCTCTGGTCAATAATTACACTCACTTCACTCTACCACTGCCGAGCTGCGTTGCATGGAAAGACGCGGGCTGCATCCCAGCGCCGACGGTCATCTGGTGTACATCGGAAGGACTCTCTCCAGCAACGGGATCTGCCTGGATTCGACAGCAACAACATCGTCGGACCTGTTCACTTCTTAACAGACTTCACAGGAAAGCTGTGATGCTATTCCCACCCAGTTAAGAGTTGTATGTGTGTTTGGAACATTCAGCCATGCTGCAACAGTCAGAGCTCATCTTTGACTTTGCCAGTGACCACTTTAACATGTCACAGGTGAGTCAGAGTTAAGCAGCAATGAACTTCTCTGTGTGTGTGTGTCAAAGCAGAGCCGGCAAACCAATGTTCTCATCTAATTTTGTGCCATTTTGTGTCCTGCAGCTGGGGAGTCTCACAGATTGCCCCGCAGTGATTGTAGAGCAGGTTCCCCATTCACACCTGCTCTCCTATACAGGTCTAGTGTGTGAACAGTTACAGGTGGAGGAGGATCATGAGCAACTGATCAAAGGTCAACACACACACACACACACACACGCACACACACACACACTTCAACCCTTTTTACCTGCCACATTCACATTCCATGATGTCATCTGCTACACGTTGTAAATGTTTTAAGTCTTTCAAAATTAGAAAGTTTCACTTGGTATCTAAAAACAAAAAGAAAGCCTTGCTCTGCACATGCGTATTCGCCACTCGCGCACATGGACCACCCTCCGCTGAAATCCAGGAAGTAAAAAAAGAAAACATTCCTGGCTTGTTGTTGGGAAAAAGATTTAAATGAATCACATTAGGATGTAGACGTGGTCAAACGACAGCACACATGCTATAGCTTGCTCCTCACACGTTCGGGAATTTAAAAGTAAGTGATATCTCCGTGTCCGGTTACATTTCCGTCAATATTCACGTTGGAGGGAGCAGCTGAGGCGGAGCACGGCGGTGAGGCTCGGTTAACTTTAGCTAACGGTAACAGCAGCATTTGTAGATAATTTACAGACACTTCACTTTAGTGTTGCAACCGTTTGGGGATAGCCAAGCGGTCTCCCGTGGTTCTCTAAACGTGGCGGTGTGTTTTGACAGGCTGTGGGTTTGCTTTTCCCGGCGGCAGAAAGTGTTTGAGTCCACGACAAAACAGCTGTTAGCTAGCAGATGTTTTCTAGCTCACTGCTTCGCAGGCAGCTCACCTCACACACAAGATGCGCACGAGAAAAAGATACACAACACACTCCCTTTTGATTATGTTTAGCCTCGAGGACACGCACGTGGTGAGAGCTAAGCTGCTCTTGTAAGCAGTGGAGTGTCAGTCTGTCAGGTATTAGTGTTGTGTACCTGCGGACGGAGAGCAGTGACCAGCACTGCGCTGAGTTTACACAAGAACGACACTTACCTAGGCTTTTTATTTACTTTAAAAAGTTCATGCTACTCTACTTTCTTCTTCTATGCAGGGGTGTTTTGGAGGGAAACATTTCTATTTGTATTGCAGTTTTTTAAATTATATAAGTGGCTTAATGTGCTAATGATGTGCAAATGAAATACTGAATAAATTAATAAAAAATAGTGAATGCAGTAAAAATTTATAGCATTCTCAAACGGGACAATCTGAATGATAATTAAATGTATTTGTGAGTATTTTAATTATTTTAACATACTGTTACTAAAAAAAAAAGTGTGAATGCAGGACTTTCGACTTCCTTTCCCAAGAAGGGAAGTGTAAACTGTTCATAAGAACAACTGCAGTCATTTAAACCTCCACACTCAGTTGAAACCAGCACAAAAAGACAAATCAAATGTTTATTTTTATTCATTCATTACATACACGCATATACACATATAGTCTAAACCGTCTGTGCACTAAGTAGTGACCGGGCTCAGGCAGAAGCATTGCTTACATATGCTCGGCTTACATTTTTCGCCAAAAAGAAGAAAAATACATAAATAAATAAAAACAATAAAATTATTGAGATCTCAGAAATAGTTCAAAAATCGCTGTATAGCTTGTTGTTTTGTTTTTTTTTAAATATGCGTAGTGGTTTTAATCTTTGGGGCTGGAGAGGAACTATGTGATAACAAAACATTGTCTGTTCTGCTTTTACTGCAGTGATGATCAAATTAATCTTTGCTGTTTTACACTTAAAGAAATATTATTGCTAAACTTTGTCTGTTTACTTTTATTTCAGTAAAGTTTCTGAATGCTTCTTCCAACAGTGACAAGAAAAAAACTAATAGCTCATAACTGATAAAGCAACTAAATCTGCAGTTACCGAGGAGAACCTGGAAACACTGTGTAGTAGCTAATTTGAAATATGTTATATAGCTGTGGTAGCTGTTTGCACTGGACACACTTCTATTTTACACCAACATGCAGAAGTTGTAATTCCTGAATAAGTTTTACTCTTTGAAAATGAGTTCGAAAGCAAGTAGAATATATGTAAGTGGACAGCTCTAAGTCGTGGATAAATTGCTGAATGTGTGCTTACCCTCCTTTTCCTTCTGAATGGGATTTTTGTTTCTTATCTGTGGCCTGTAGTGGAGCCATGTGAAAGTGGAGAGGAAGAGACCATGGAGACACTTGTTGCTCCTGACTCTTTACTCAACATGGAGTGTGCTGACTCCCTCTCCCTGGAACACTACTGTAAGCACAGACACAGAGTTAACACAACTCGCATGCACACTTAGCTGAGTTCACCTTCTGCTTTTTGATGTTTCAGTACAAGAGATATTTTTAGACATGGTGGTTATAGTTCTGCTCTCTTTTAGCAAATCTGTTTATGCACCCCTGCAGCACAGACCTTCTTACCATCACTGGGCGATGTCATCACTACTCCTGTTACCCAGGTGATGGTGTCAGCAGAGGGGCTTGTGGGAGCTGTTGACCAGCCACAGTGGCCGTCATTGCACAGAAACAAGCCTGCGTCACAGCTGCGGTCCAAAAAGAAAGGTCAGTAACTTTCCAGCTCTTCAGCTTGTACAGGTCGAATTGGTGATGTTTGTGATTGACTGGTGCTTTTAGTCTGTACAGGTAGGAAACCTCGCCATCGAAGAGCAGAGTCTCCCACACCAGAAATTACAGTAAAGAAGGACAAATACAACAAAGGTACTGTCAACCAAAACTTGCAGTTCTCAAGGAGCCTATCCCCTATGCAAAGCTGTAACTGTGCTGATAACACATATTACGAGAACTGATTGGCTGCTTGACTCTTCCCTTATTTTGGGGTCAGCCAGTTGAGTTTGTTGAGGACATTACGTTACAGAAAGCAATTTAACAACAACAGTAAAAGCAGCAAAAACAACAGTATAAGTCACCTGATTGAAGCTGAAAAAATATTTATATACGTCTGTTCAACTTACCCCTAGCAAGTATTACAAAAATAAACACATGTGCACGTGCTTGCTTTGAGGAAGCATGCTATGACAGTAGGTCTTCATCAAAGTTATTTAACCCAAATATTGCTTGTTCTTTTTCATTCATGTGCTTTAGGCGGAAACACCCTTTACCTGTGGCAGTTCCTGATGGAGTTGCTGCAAGATAGACAAGTCTGTCCCCGCTACATCAAATGGACTAATCCTCAGGCAGGGATCTTCAAACTGGTCAACTCGAAAGCAGTGGCCAAGCTCTGGGGCAAACACAAAAACAAGCCAGATATGAATTATGAGACGATGGGCAGAGCACTCAGGTACAGCACAACAACTTTCAAATGGAATTAAGAGCATTTATGCCAGTTTTCACACATCTTTACTCATGTATAATTAAGCAGAACTTGAGGGCTAAGAAAAAACAGAACATTGGCTTTGTACAAGTAATGGCATATTTAAAAAAATGTATTAGACTATCACCCAATCTAAGGTTTATGCCACAGCTGCCCTAAATTAACAGTATTGGTAATTACTAAAATCATTTTTTATGATTTATTAATATAATTTTATTAAATTAAACTGGAGAATATTGTCATCATACCATCCATCTGTCTGTCAGTTCGTCCGTGAGTTTTTAAATTTCCGGTCTATAGACTTCATAACCGCAAGGGGTTAGTTTTTGCAGAAGGTAATAAAATGTCTGCTGCTTAAATGAAACAATATATCTAATCTAGGTTAATAAGAAAGTGACAGGTATGAAACCTGATCACAGTACACCAGGAAAATGGTATTCTAGTAAGCCCAGATTGAAATATATAAATTAAGAGTTTAAAAATATATTTTTATGTTGGTTAAGATTGTTTTGTTTTTGTTTTTTTGTCATTTTAATTTGAGCTCTCATTTACTTACAAATTGGACATAAGCAATAAAACTGTAGCTTAATGTTCCTCCTGCAGGTTTGTGGGCTGTTTAGGATACTCTTGGGCCTCTGTGTGTCTGTGTGTCTGTGTGTGTGTGTGTGTGTGTGTGTGTGTGTGTGTGTGGTGGTGGTGGTGGGGGGGCTACAAGTCTTTAGATACATTTGGGAAAAACGGGTTCTGATGTTTTCTTTCTTGCCTCTTAAATTCTGATTGAATATTGTGCTTGGTTTGTGTTTTTTGAATGTGCAACCTCTGTATCCATCCAGGTACTACTACCAGAGAGGCATACTGAATAAGGTTGAGGGCCAGCGCCTCGTCTACCAGTTCACCTCTCTCCCCAAAGACATGATTTACATCACCGATGGAGATGGCATCAAAGAGGAAGACGATGACGATCACAACGATAGTGTCAATGATGATGGCATGAGCGATGACTCGGACAGTACCATATCGTCTAGTGACCAGTCAGTGGAGGAGGAAGATTCTCACCCACCGCCAAAGAAAACGTCACCCACCTCTGTCCGAGCTCCGGCTCCCCAGCGCACCAAGCCCGCTCCCAGGCCTCCGGCTCAGCGTGACACCGTTCTGCGTCCTGCCAGCTCCAGTTTGATCCAGGAGCAGCATCTGCCTATTGTGTCTGCTGAGATGCTGCGCACACTCCAGAACCTGCAGAAGGTCCAGTCTTTGAAACCCACCGGCCAGGCTTCAGTCTTCAAAACAGCTCAGCTGCTGGGGAGTCTGTGTGAACGACAGGCTGCTGCCGAGGTGGCTGTAGGCATAAAAGGTGCACCGGAAACGCCGGGTAAAAAGCTGCATCCAGGACAAAGAACTCCACAGCTCATGCCTCTGACTAGCTCTGACCAATAGAAAAGACCATTACCCGCTCTCCATAAAAGTAAAAGCAACTGCCTGTACACTCCACTAACTCAGGACCACTTACAGGGCTGCACTTTGCTATGATGGTGTCTGAAAAACCAGTGCTGGATAAAACAGGGACTTTTGATCTAGAATATTATTTTAGAGTGTGGATCAGTGCTTTTTCATGGCGCTGTCAGGAACCAAATTTCACAGCCGTTTACGCTCTCGGTAAAGGCTGACTTTGAAATTTTTTAATTTAGCCTTATTGTCATTTTCTGTAGCTTTTTTGTTGTACCAACACCAAAGACAGACATGCACTGGAATCTCTAGCCTGCCTCTGCAGATCCTTTCTCTGCTTGCACTTCAGCTCCAGTGTACTGGAAGCAATTATCTTATCACCACACTGTGCCCTTCTTCTCTGCCTTTACTCGCTCTCTTTCCTACTTCGTTTAGTTTCATGTATTTATGCTATCACATGCTGAAGCATTCCTTTGCCTTAAAAGTGCACTAATGTTTACCTCTGCTGTATATTTCTTCTGAAAGTGCCTGAAGGTGTCAGTCCATCCTATTTCTGGCAATCATAAGGGAAAACATTCCATATTATCATTATTATTATTATTATTATTGTTTTTTAAGATTTCTGTTTGTTTTTTTGCATTGTGAATTGTTGAAAACAAGGGATCACTGTTATTTTTAGAGTAGTACTTAAGCACTTATGCTGTTTATTACATGTGTATCTACACAGTGGGACTTTTTTTTTTGTTTGTGTGACAATCACCAGTGAAGTAGCCTTGTAACCACCCCTCCTCCTAAGAGATTAGTACTTTCTGCAGTGCACACACTCCCTTTAGTTATATATACATAAATGCATATATTAAACTCAGAAGTCTTTATCTGTCTATTATGCATCATAGGGCCACAATATTAAAACCACTGCTGGGCGAAGTGAGCATCGATCATTTCGTTACGGTGCAGTGTTTGGCATTCGTGTGGGTGTTACCTTGACATGTAGCACCCAGCGAGACACTGTGGAAGAACCCCACAGCCTCTCATGGCACCAGCAGTGGCCTCTGCGCGAGGCGGCCGTGCACAGTGTGATGCTGATGGTTTTAATGTTACGGCTGATCTCCGTGTACTGTTTGTCTGTGAAAGTGCTCGACTTGTTCTTTTGATGCCATTTTCTCCCTCAGGTTTATAAACTGTATTTTTGTTGTTGTTGTTGTTGTGCTGCACAAATTATATACTGTATGCAAGAAGTAAAACCGCTGACCTGTCAAAGTGAAGTCATTATTAGTTTATTTTCTCTTCAGCTGTTCTTAGCATAGCCTCACACAGCCTGCCTATAAACTTCACTTCACTCCAAATAAAAAAATGATTGAAGAGTCAGGCTGGCTTTTTTTTTTTTTTTTTGTGGGGGGGGGGTTAATTTGGTAAAGAGGAGCTTATGCAGTAACTGTGCCTGCAGGGAACTGTTGTGCAGAACTATTTTCACTTTATTATACCATGTTTTTGGTTTTTAAAACCCCCTCACTTTTCTCCATGTGTCCTGGGAGTGTCTTATAAATTTGTACGCTTGTAGCAGAGGGAGAGGAGGTGTTTTTGTTGCGTTTTTTTTTTTTTTTCTTTTTTGTTTTTTTGGTCTGCGTGTGTTAGCTTTCGTGCTGTCCCGAGGTGTTAAAGATAATGGTCTACTATATAAAATAAATTTGTCATTGTTATCCCTTTGAAAGACTTGGAGCATCAGTAGCGAAAAGTATATACTTTGAGCTATTTGTTATGTCACATTTCAGTAAAGCACGTTCATCTGCTGCTTTATTAGGTACACCTGTAAAAAGAACAAAAGCCGTCACCTAAGATTTTCAAGCCATAGATGCATCTACTAAAAATCTCGGACGAGGTAGCTCTTACTATAATAATCCCAATCACAGAAATTGACAGTATTCTCAGTGGTTTATAATTATTTCTTATTCCTGGTTTCATTTGCTTTTGAATTGATATGGTGACTAAAGTCACTGAGGCCCATGTTCACCCCATTAAGATCAACTGAGACCTGTAATTATGTGCTTCCAGGGGATTCATGCCACCTAAAGATCCTAGTGCTGGGAGCCTGAAGGGTAGCAGTGCTTTCCCCCTGTCATCAGAAAGGTGTTAATTCCATTTTAAACTTAGTGAAGCTGTGTTTTTGCCTCCACGTTAACATGCCAGTCGTGCTTATTCAAAGACAAAATAGGCAAAGTCATTTCCCTGAATACAAAGGCTCGAATCTCAACTTCAAAAACATCATGGACTTTTGGAAGGGGACATTTTAGTTTACTTATATATTTTTTGACACGTTTCAAGCTGTAAAAAGCTGAAAAAAAGAGTGATACAGGTGGTTACAAAACTTTGTTTTCAATATTTCGCTTTGAGAGAGACAGAGAAAGTAGCTTTTAATGCCACGGTTGTTGCAATAACTCCTCCAGGCCATTAAGGGGAGTAGCGGCAGTGTGAGCCGTGCGCAGCCGGATGTTGACAGGCCCTCTGCAGCGTTTCAGCGGTGGCTGCTGCCGCTATCACGTTTCCCGTGGTCTCCACGTCTAGAACTTTCCTGTCACTCCAGAAACAGCGCACATCCGCAGAAACCGATGGCAGCCGAACGGCAAGTTAATCTAAAACATCAATTAACTATTCTCAGAGTATCATATATTTATTTTCTTTCAGTTAGTTAACGCTCGGGCTCTTCTTTGCTTTAGCAGCTTCCCCGATAGCTTCATTGACGAAGATCCACAGAAAGCTCTGCAGGTAAAACACACTAGCTTTAGCTGGTCATAAACAAGTTTTTGAGATACCCACAGGCTCCTGCAGGCTGTCTGTTTAACCTTAAATTTAGTGGACTAACCGCTTTAGAAGGGAAATTGAATTATATGAATGATGATCACCTTTGTGATGTTACTAACTAAGCTAGCAAAGTTAGCCGACATGTTCTGCTAGCCACATTTAAGTTAAAGTAAGCCCAGTATCTCTCTAACATGTGGCCATAATAGAAGGACAGTTGTTTCGCTTACTTTAATGCCGTTAAAAGGTAAACATTTCTCAGTCGTAAGGAGTTATTACAACACAACGTTAGCACGAAATAGTCGACTTTCCAGATACTAACTCTGTCATCCTGACAAGAAGCCGGTGTTAAGAGTCAGTCTGCTTTCAAACAGCTTCTAGTTAATCGCTGGGATTGCATGTGTATAATCGGGACTGCATTATGGAAACTATTGCAGTTCTGTTTAGCCTGAATAGCAGTTTAGATTAAACGGCAGTAATTCTTACCACTCAGTAGACTAGTTTATTGGACTAGATCCACTGAGTCTCCTTTAAAGATGAAAGTGAAAGTTGTAGATGCTCAACCCTGCCAGTTTCGATTTTTAGCATTTTTCTAGAAGTTTCTTTCACCCACATCTCTCAGTGGATGAAATCAGAAATATAAGCCGTCTGTACAATAAAAGCTACCTCTTTATTTTCAGGAGCTTAACGAGGCCTTGCAAGGAGACTCGGACAACGCCGAGTGGTTCTGTCAGCGTGCTTATGCTCACATACTGCTCAATAACTACAGCTGTAAGTCTGCACAGAGCATCTGGAAACAGACCTCACTAACACTACTTTTGACACACTGTAAAGTGCGTGAACATAATATGGCCATTATGAATAACAGTTGTTTAGCTTTCAAGGTTTACATTGCAGAGCAGTATTTTATTTCTATGTGATACTGCATATTTATATGCATTGCATAAATAAAAATAGAAATTTTTTATTTTTATTTTATCTCCGCAGGTGCTGCTGATGATGCCAAGAAAGCACAACAGCTAAAGCCCAGCCTTCCCCTAGCTTTTATGCGAACAGGGTATGAACTATAGAATGCTCACATTTAGTCTTACTGACCACTCATTTTAAATATGCAGCCATACCGCACTTTAATCTATAAATGCTTAAAAAGCACTGTGGGTTTTCCTCACATCCATGGCCAATTTAGAGTCACCAAATAGCCTAACGTGCACGTCTTTGGGGGGAAGCCCACAGGAACAACATGCAGACTCCAAACAGAAAGGCCTCAGCTGGGGTTTGAACCACGAACCTTCTTGCTGTGAGGTCACAGTGCTAACCACTGCACCACCCTTGTTTCAGCACAGTTTAGACTGCACTTCATTTGCTCACTGCTTTTTGAAAAATGTAAATAAGGTTAACATAAGTAACATAATAGTTAAGATCTGTAGTTTAATTAATGAACGTGTTTGTGAAACAAATGCACAGCTAATTTTAATGAAAAACATGGAATGAAGTCTGTTTATCTCTCTGATGTTATCTGGCAGTTGTCACAAAACTTCCTTCAGCTCACTGATTGCAAATCTGAAGTCCTCAGTATCTACTTTGAAATCACTGCTTCATGCTTTTTGTAGTAAATCTGTTTTAGCTGGCCCCATTTCTTTAACTTATTTTCGTTTTATTAATTTACCAGTTATTCACACAGTATGTTCAGGTTTTATGCCTTGTTTTATTTATGTTTATATATGTTATATTTTTTCCTTTATATTTCTTATTACTTGGTCACAGTATAAATTTGGACTGCAGACAGTGGTTGCACTCTGTAAGCGTGTCCCTCAGGTTTTAAGCTGTGTAATGTAAAATAGTTTGACAGAATTGTCTTAAACTTAAAATGTTTTCTTAAAAATGTATAAATGTAATTTATAAACCTGCCAAAGTTAAAAATGGGATTTCTGCGTGGCTTAGAAAGTTGATGCACAAAAGCTATTGAAACATTTTGCTTTAACAAGGTGCATCATACAAATTTTGTTTGTCACAGGAGGCTGCTTTTATTTTTCCAAGATTGCCTGATCTAAGTTCATGTGGCATGTTTTTCTCGCCCAACTGCAGAATAGCTGAATACCACCTGAGCAACTATGAGTCAGCGCATGCAGCCTTCACTCAGGGACACCAGCTGGATGGTGAGTGCAGCCCATTTAGCCTCAAGTGCAGGTTCCTTAATCCCACTCTGTACCAACTAGTGTTTGCAGCAGTATCCTGTCCTCTTCACTCTCCTCATTGTTTTCATGGCTAATGTTTGGCTCTTAGCTTTAGGCCTGTAATGTGGTTAATTTTTATGGCTAGCTCCTTAGCCAAAGGCATTTTTGGACATCTTATGCCTGTGTGTCACATTCTTGAGAACAGATCTCTTCAGGGATTGTTTTTTTTCCTCCCTCATATTTGGCAAAGATGTTCACTTGGACGCAAAGATGAACTGCAGAGGTTTTGGTTTTCAGAGGTCAAGGTTACTGTGATCTCACAATAATGTTTTACCAGAACACAAGGATTGTTGTGCTGTTTGTGATACCATTTCACATGGATGTCTCATCAGACAAAATAATTAAGTGATAACATTTTTTTCTTCAAATGGTTAAGTCTGAGCAGACCTGGATGTAGACCATACCCCTGCAAGGTTGTGATTCTGGTTTAATTCATAATCAGATCCTTTGTATTCTTTACATGTGTGTAGTTGATGCTTTACTTCCTTTGCAGGTGCATAGCTCCATATCTTTGCATTACCACACGAAGAGCAGGGGAATATTTGGAAACTATCAGCATTAACAGTAATTGAAACGGTATCACCTGTGCTCGTGCAAAATGAAAACCCACCACGAGAACAATATTAGTACTACATATTAGTGCTATGAGTGGCATCCGACTCTCGTTGTTAACATACATTGCTGCGCTTTTTTTTTTTCCCTACTTTAACTTTGTGACAGTCTCAGTGACTTCGAAACAAATAGAAATCTTAAATAGGTGTGCACACAGGAGGTGACTAGCTGTGATGTGGCAACCAGAGACCACAGACAATCAATGATATTCAGTGACTTAAAGCGATGACCGGCGAATTGACTGCTGGCAGCGTGAGGTGGGGGTGTCCTGTGTTAAACTGTTCACGATTTCGAGGCAACCGATTGAAGCAACTACCACACAGAATACCGTTGATTGACATATGACAGGGTAGTAAATACATTTAAGTGTTACCTTGTGGGGCTGCTTGATTACGGGGGAAAAATCATAATCACGATTATTCCATCCATCCATCCATTCTTTTCCACTTGCATGAATGCAACATGGAGGCTGGCCCATTATAGTCCAGCACAAACAGAAATATGTTCAGCTGCAGACTAAATCAGAATTAGGTTATACTGGCAGGGCTGCAGTGTTTAAACTTCAGGTGGTTGAACAGATTTGTCGTGTTACCGGATGGTGCAGATACCACCGTGTAGCAAATCTGTGCTAATTTATGTGTTTATCACCGTGTGGTCGTGTCCCGGTGTTTTATATGTGGTGCTGGCTGACAGAAACAAATAAAATTCTGGGACTTTTTCCCTCCTCCTCGCTCTTTGTGGTCAGCTTTTTTCCAGGTGCAAACATATTTGTCCCTCTAGTTTTTTCACATCTTTGTTCATTCCCTCACATCCATGCCAATAGTTTCAGCTGTTGTCAGCTTTGTGTGGTCACCAAAAAACACCACTGTTTTCCAAACCTGTTGGCACAGGTTTGGTGTTAAAGGATATTACCTATGTACAACTTTGCATAGATGTATAGCAGAATTGTAGATTGTAGAAACATCAAAAATGTTATTTTTGATGATGCGGCTCATCAGTTTGGATCATCACCACTATCTCCTAAAAACTGATCGCAAGCGCCGTCTTCTGTTGATGATGTATTACCATGTACGTGATATGCACACAGGATGCACTCTACTTCATGGTTCATAATCTTTTTTACCCAAATTCTTCATATCATGCACATCAGGCCAAAATTGAGTTGGAATCACAGTGTACTGTAGCACTAGTTTATAGCAATGATAGGGATACCCTAGCTGTCAGATCCACTTGCCCTTTATCTGTTTCTTTTGGCAGCTGCACTTCTTATGGTAGGCATGGAGCTGACTTGCTGGGCCCGGGGGTTAATGTCCCATGCACTGGCTTTTTTGGCATCAGTTCCGGGTTTGGACGAGCTTTTTCAGTGCTGTAAATGTATGTACTGCAGGTTTGATAGTGCAGACTTGTCAAAATGTGCAGCACAAAGTCTTGAAGTCTCTGGGTTAAACACAAAGTCATCTCAGGCACTAAAATTGATATCACTCTGGTGACTGGATTTGGGAACTCAGATACTCCAATATTGTCCTTCAATTTCGACTTCTCACAGTTCCAAGTGACACAACAGGTCCCCTCCGTCTTTCTGTGGTCGCTTGAACATCTTCCAACAGACAGAATCAATAAATAATAGACAAAAATAAAAGAAACATCACACACAGACCTGCGCTCGAAATGTACACAAACAATATAGAACAAGGTGGCAGCTTTCATCTGAGATACATGGTAATATGTCAGCTATCAACATGGCACTGCAATTTCTACATTTTTATAGCAGATGACTCTGATCAGAGAAATAAAATTGCTTGTAAAAAAAAACATAAAATGAGACAAGAATGGCTAAATTGAACTTTAATGATATATACTGAAATAATATCAAGCCAGAAGCCAGAAAAAAAACCCCACGGTGTTCTCATCCTTTAAGTTTGCCAGTGAACAAACTGTTACTGTTTTTCCATGTATATTCAGAGAAGGCTTGGGAGAAAGTGCTGTGGTCGGACAACGGAGTCATGTACTGTAACATCTTGGGTTTGAACCCCCTTCCCTCGGCCTCAACACTGAAGATGGGTCATGGATGGGTCTTCCAGCATGGCAATGACCCAAAAATCCCACCAAGGCAACAAAGGAGTGATTTAAGGAAGAGGCACATGAAGGTCGTGGAGTGGCTTAGACAGTCTCCAGACCTGAATCCTGTAGAAAACCTGCGGAGGGAGCTGAAGCTTTGAGTTGCCAAGCGGCAGCAAAGTAACCTAAAGGATTTAGAGAGTTTCTGTAAGGAGGGGTGGGCCAAAATCCTTCCCGCTGTGCTTGCCAACAAGGGTTTCTCCACAAAGGACTAGGTCATGTTTTGACATACAAATCTATTTATAACTTTTATGTAATGTGTTTTTTCTGGATTTTTGGTTGATACTCTGTCTCTCTATTAAAATTAAATTACCATTAAAAATTAGAGGCATTTTATTTCTTTGAACGGGACCAAACAAATTCAGCAGGGGTTCAAATAATTATTTTGCCCACTGCATAATGTTCCAGAAAAACTAAACTTCAGGTTCTTCAGCATGTAATCACTAAACTATAGCTGGCCTGCATAGGGTGAACAAAGAAATATTAGAGCATTACTGTCATTTAGGCTTCAGTGCCTTTTAATAAACACGTTGTAGAGAAATGTTTCATTACAGAGCAAGCTTCATTGTGCTTCTTACGGGTCAAGTTATGGAGCATTGACCGATTAGGGTTTTATTGGCAATTTGGCAAGTGGCCCAAGTGTCTTCAGGGAGCAGGTTGTGAATTTGTTGTCAGAAATAAATCAGTGGAGATGTAGAAAGACTAAAAATGCTACACAGTTTTAAAAACAAACATTAAAAAAAAATCCATCACTATGTGTGTGTTCCAATAGAAGTGATACTTTTTTTCACACCTCCTTTGGGCTGCTGAAATAGTGTACAGTAATGTGTTTTTTTGCACGTCTGCTTACTTCAATCGGTTAATGAGTGATTTCTGTTTTAGAAGGAATGCCATTAAATGAATACCTTCAACCTTCACTGGCCCTCAGTTAAAGCACTTGAGACTTGAGTAACCAGCTACTGATGCAATTATGTGTTTTCATAATTGGGCTGAACTCATTTTTGCTTCACTCTGTTTACTTGGTGTTCGACGTGAAAGCATATTTCCTTCTTGTTTGTTTTTTTTTGCAGCTTCTGACACAACCTTTGAGGTCTGGATCAAGCGGTGCGAGGAGACGATGGGAAGTAAGTACCTCACTCAGATGTCTGTGGTGTATGTACAGTACTGTGTAAAACTTTTGAGCCATTTGAGTCATGAGCAATAGTTCTCCAGGCTTTCTGAAGGGCTTTCAAAGTTTTCCTTTGGACATTGGCTGCCTTTTCACTCATTATTAGTCCAGTCTTTGTTTCTTAAGCTACTTACCACTATCACCGAAACCTCATCAGAAATGGTCTCAGTGGAAGGGTGGCTATTGGGAAGCCATTCTTACGGAAGGGAAACGGGGAGAAAAGATTACACAAGAATGGGACTGAAAATTAGTAGCAGCAGGTCTGATGGAGCGATGAATCCAAATTTGAAATCTTTTGGTTCAAATTGTTGTCAGTATGTATGGAGGAGGTCAGGAAAGAGGTACTATAGTGAGTGTCTACAGCCATCTGTAAAACACGGTAGAGGATCTGTCATGGTTTGGAGCTGCATTTCAGCCAGTGGTTTTGGAGATCTTATCAAAATTGACTGAATTATGAACGCAGAAAAGAACCATCAGAATTTGATCCGTCATGCAGTACCATCTAGTAAGCATCTGATTGCAGACAGCTTCATTTTTCCCCATCACAACGATCCCAAACACACTGGCAATGCAGTAAAAACATTCACGGATTCATGGAACTCGTCTCAGTCATGGATTGGCCTCCCCACAGCCCGGACCTCAACATTATTGAAGCAGTGTGGGATCATCGTGACAGAACAGAACAAAAAGCAACAAACATCCAAAGAAGAGCTTTGAATGTCCTTTGAGAAGGCTGGAGAACTATTCCTGAAGTCTGCTGAAAGAAGTGGCAGAGTTCCGGCTGTGCTGAAGAATAAAGGTGGTCGTACAAAATATTGACGTTAAAACTCGTTAGAATTGTACAAACTCTGTTTTTGCCTCATTTACTGTTTTTCCATGTATATTCACTCATTTCAATAAATCTCCTATTTTCATCGCAAAATATAAAGAAGTGATGGGTGGCTCGAGACTTCTGCACAGTACTGTATATTTATGGAACTATAATGTTTGCCTGTGTTTGGAGTCTTAAAAAATCTGTACAATGTTGGAATGCACTAAATGTAAGTAAACAGAATTGCCTGTGGTGCTTTTAGTTCAAACAGGCTTCAGACGTGCAGACTTGAACTTCTGCAGTATATCCTATTTACTGCCTGCCATCAAGCGCGCAGCTAAATGGCACAGTCAGGGAGCAGATCAGCCCATCTGATCAAACAAATGAGCACGCACACATCCACGGATCTACAGTATGCGTTCACAGTGGTGGAGGCTGAGCTGCTTAGTCCAATAAAAGATGCATGCCATGTCTGTGTGGTGTGTTTCTGTTTGCTGGTGATGCCTGGGCCCTCTGGATCATCTCAAGTAAACAAGAGCATGAGTTTTGACAAACACGCTTCACACCCGCGTGCATACGTACTCCCAGGAGCGCGTGATTCATCAGAGTTAACGTTACTGATGTTTGAAAGCCCCCGATGAGACTCAACCTCCTTGATAAGCCGGCTTGCAGACAGCGCACACATATACACAGTCTCACTGCTCACACCGGGAGCAGCCTGTTTCTTTCTTTTTTTTTCTTCCTCTTTTTTTTTTTTCTGGTGACAGTGTGTTTACTGCAAGCAAACACACACAGCACCTGGTTATTCCATCACATGTGGCACCCCGCATGCATCAGAACACACAGACGCACACTAACAGCCCCCCTCCTTGTCACTTCAAGCTCGACCTCATTAAGACAACATTAACACGCCTCCTATCATCTCATCTATCTATGTAATGAAGTCGGTGAATAATGTATGATAGCATGCTGGTAAACGGTGTTTGGGCTTGTTTGGGCTCACGGGGCTTTTAATGGGCGTGGATGGACCAGTAAACAAACTGGTGGAGAGGCTAGGAGAGCGTATGTGTGTCTGGTTATGTTGTGGTATGTCTATTGCCCATTATTGACCCATTTGAAAAATGTAAATTGGTTTTAGAACCTCTGCTCTTATCTGGTAATCTAATAACCACATTTTAACAGGGGTCAGTTTAGCCAGTTATGGGTGGATGAAATGTTTCAACCTGCAAGCCCACCGTTTTCCTTCTTTTCTCCCTACAGATGAGACACAAAACGACAGCGTCAACACGGTGAGTTTCTCTTTAAGGCCACCTGGGGGCATTGTTGCTCTCAGCATTGGCACGGCTTTGTGCATGCTTTGGCTTCAAACAAAGAAGCCATACTAAGGTTCTTTTGTTGTTTTTTATGGCTCCCCCCATTCCTGTGCTTTTTTGTCTCATCCATTTGCTTTCTCACCACGTCCTCCTCTCTAATTGTCATCTCGTCTCTTGGGCTGAATGACCCAGCAGACACCAGCAGCTCCACCTGTGAAGTAAGTGCACAAATGTAAATACACCCTAGCTAGTATTACTGTTTTATTTGTTATACTGACTTAATATTCAACCAAGTCTCAGTGCTTCAAAGCAGCCCCATTCTTTATAGAGATGTAAATCCAATGTACACAGAAAATATATGTTAATGAACATGGCTGCTTTTTATTATGCACGAAATTTCCATTTTGCAGTAACCAGATTAGGGGTCAGAGTAGAAGAAGTGATTAATTCCTGCATTATTCAAGATTTTTGAATCGTCCTCCTTTCAGGTACGACTGGTACCAAACAGAATCTCAAGTCATTGTCACAGTTATGGTGAAAAATGTACCCAAGGATGGCGTGCGAGTCAACTTCATGGAAAAAGAGGTATAAACACACACTTGAATGCTGTAGTGAGAGTCTCTATATTTTCTCTGTGTGGAGCAGAGATGGGTTAGCTGTTGGGTGTTTCCTCAGGGGGGCCCATTAGATGGGTCTCATACGCACACATGCACTCATGTACACACACACACTCTCCCCATGGACCCAACTATGCCTCCAGTGGTGCCTTGTTAACATTGCCCCCAAAGTACAGATCTAAGAACAATTTACCCTCCCTAGCTTCTCCAACCTCCTAATTGTCTATAGATGGAAGGCATAACTGATCTAGGATCATCTGCAGAGCCCTCTGGGGACAACCTCCTTTTCTTTTTCTTTTTTACTCTTTTCCTTTCTGTCTTTCGCCTTCTTCCCCTCTCTCTGAGGGGTAACTGTGGGGGCACCCCAGGGAACAGCTTTGTCTTTCCTAATAGAATAACAAACTGAGTTTACCCCATTTCAAAAGAAATTGTTCACTCGCTCCGAATCACACAGTCACTTGTTAAGCTCCTTCTGTGGTGCAAACTACAGATAAGTTCATATATTTTTTACTAGGTCAGTATATACAAAAGAAATTAAAGATGAAAGGCGGCGGTTCCATTTATTTTCCCTGGTGACTGCGTTTGCAGCAGCTGTATACCTACAGACAGCGCAGGAATTCAACTTGAAATGAATATTAAGGCTTTGATAGTTTTGTGGAAATGCCCAGAAGCAACTTCAGCTAACTTTCGAAGCTTTTATCCCCAGTGAACTACTTTTTTCCATTCATTATGGTCCAAAATCAGAAAAGTCCACGTTTAGTCAAGTCTTAAAATTGAATCCACGTTGGAGCGGTGTGGTGTTCATCCAAAAAGAATAAAATACATGACTGTGTTGAGTGTCACATTTGCCAAGTGATGAGCATGTTAGAGGTGTGAGGGTTTGGGCCGTAGCTGAAGCTCTGTCCCTCTAAACCAACAAGCCACCCACCTACACTGCCCGAGTGAGTGACAGGCTGTTAGGAGCTGTCTGACGCCCCCTCGTCATTGGCCACTCTGTGGCTGAGGGGGACAGGTTGAGGATACTACTGGCCGTCACACCAGCCACATCAGATGATCATTCTCATGGACACTCTGACACCCTCGACCCCTCCTCCCTCCTGATCTCTCTTTTTATTTTGTGTGTTTTCTAAGGACAGCTGTGCAATAAAATCAGTATACTGATGCAACCATTCCAACCTGTTGCTTATTTATTTATTATTTACACTTCTTAGATATAGTTTCTACCTTTAAAACTGTAGCAAATGTGTATGTTTTGCAAATTGTTTACTAGCAGAGCTCATGCCATCATATGAGGGGTAATAACCGACTTCTTTTGTGTTTGTGATGCTTTCAGATGTCTGCCGCAATGCAGCTGCCATCAGGGGATAACTACAACCTCGACCTCCACCTCCTGCACCCTATTGTTCCCCAACAGAGCAGCTTCAAGGTCCTCACCACCAAGGTATCACTTTCGCTGTAGTGAGTGGAGTTAATGTGCTGTAGAAACCTTTAAAAACCCCAACATTGCTTGTTTTTGCTTTAGCAGTTACGCCTATTTATATATAGACAGTATTTTAACCGGCTTTTAGACCTTTTAGTGAGACCGATTTGTAAAGCAGAAACAGACCACACCTCTCAGACCTGCGGTTGTGTGAAACCTGCCATTGTGCTCTAAAAAGTACTTGGAAATATTGAGATGCGCATTTTCTGTTTGCCTTCGTCCTTTCTGCGGTCACAGTGACCCCGGCTGACCAACACTCAAACACCTGAGATGACAAATGACCTCAGTCTGCGGTGATGATGTAATTGCCAGGACACAGTTTGTCATTGCGAGGTCATTTCTGGAATCTTTTATTTCTATGGTTTTTTTTAAAGTTTTAAAACATGTATTCAAGGCATGCAGAAGTTAAGCAATACTTTGAGGTGTTTTCCTACACAGCAGGCTCGGCAGCTGTAGCAGAAAATAAATCTGTGTGCCACTTCACAACTTTTCTGAGTGGCAAAAACATAAACAAGGAAGAAACAACATTTTTAGGTCATGGAAACACTTCCGCCAAGTTTTTGAAAGTCAGTGAAAAGTCATTGAATTTTGCTCAGGATGATTTGGAGCACTGTGTTTATCCCTGCCGTGCCAATAGTTACTCTCAGCTATAAAGCGGCAGACTATCAAACATGTCAGGGGACATGTTTTATGTTGCTATAAAGAGAATAGGATGTAGTAATGCTGCATGCTGTAGAAATGCGGTTACTGCTCTGAACTGCAGATGCATCCGATGGCATGTTAGTTTCTGAGGATTCTGGGTTTTCTTTGTTAAAAAGAAAAGATGATTAACCAAGTGTCAGATGGCAGTAAAAAGGCAAGGAAGAAAACCATGCTAATACGAGTTTAAGCAGCTTATTGAAATTGTGACCGATCATTACTTTGGTTACCACTCTGAGATCAACATCTTAATCTCTCCAGTGATTTAAAGCAGTATGAAGTAGACTGTCGCTACCTATAATTCCTTAATGCTGGTAAAGCTCACTGCAGCTGGAGCAGAAATGAGAAAACCCACTGTGGCTGGATACAGTGCAGCTCCTGTGGAGACGTTAGCACAGTTCATCTGAGCAGCTAACAGGAGATTCACACACATACACAAATCCTCACACACGCACACAAACGGCTGTACTCGCTAAGTTTCTCAACCCTTTTTAAGGTGATTATGGACCTAATGAGTAGGAAGGGCACTTTTTACTATAGACTAATTAGTGTGCATTATAGAAGATGTGGGTTAATGAGTATGCTGGCTGAGTGTGTGCTGATTCAGGGTTTAGACCCCTGTCAGGCTTTAGCCGACAGATCAAAAGACAGCCTTCTGTGTGACTTGTTTTGATTGGTTGTTTTTTGTTTTTTTTTCTTCATCATTAAGAAGGGGATTTGGGTTTTTAGGGCATTGATCAGACCAATCTTGTCAGTATAGGATGGCATCAAGCGCAGCTCTTTTCCCTTGAATCTTGTTTAAGAAGCAGCCTTTTTTTTTCTTTTTTATATTTAAGTAATTTAATTTAAAGAAGTCAGTTCCTCAGATTGTAATTTATAGTAAAAAGCATATAGACTTACAGAGGTTTCTGGGCTGAATATTGAACAGTTTTTTTTTGTTTTTTTTTAATATACTAGCCAGTTATAGTTGAGTGCTCATTTTCTGATCTCTTTTTTCTTTTCTTTTTTTAATTTGCATTTCATACTTGAGTCTTAACAGATTTTAAAAATTCAACAAACGTGATATTAGAGTTTTCTTGACTGCACTGTTTACTTGCCAAAGTTAGACTCTCGTATAGAAAAGGTTTATTGCTTGTAGATTGATAAAATTGCAATCTTCAGGACTACACTAATTCCATCTGCAGATAGCTGACCTTTATGGGAAATGAAAAGAGATGAACAAACTGTTCCGAAGCCACCTACAGAAGTGGAGAGCGATGAAATGAAAATGGTATTTATGCAGATGATTAGAATACTAAAGATGAGTTTTCTCATTGGCATTCTATAAATGTCTTATCAGCAGACAGAACAGCACTGATGAAGCGTGTTGTGATTTTTTCCAATACAATTATCATTAAGTTGCATTCAGGCTTGATGAACACACGCCACAACTACCCCGCCTCTTGTTTGTTTGGTGCGAGGTGGTGCGGTGCGGCTCGGGTCTTGGTCTTTTCTCTGAGCTATGTTTAGCCACGTCAGCTTTGCAGAGGTAGAGAATTTCGGACGCGTACTTCACTGTTGCAAATTGCATGACCTGAATAAAGCGAGCAGATGTGTGAACCTGTGTAAAGATCTCTTTCATTGAAACGGGCAAATGACATGCGGCCCGATGTTTGATAAATACATACCTACTGAAAAAGCCTACTTTTTAAAACCTTCTCTGATGAGAATCAAGTCTATGACCTTGTTGACCTGTTTATATTTTTAGTGAGTCATTCATGGTTGTGCCTTGACACTGCTCTCCTTGCACATGTGTGCTGTGGCACTGACAGTAGACAGGCAAAATGCAATATTGATCAAGTTTATAAAAACACACTGACAATAAACAAAATAAAAAAATAAAGAAGAAGAAAATAACACTAGACCACATTTTTCCCAGTCAAAGAGAAACGGGCATGAAGTACATCCACACTGCTGAACCCTTTGCTGTAAGCGTCTTCCACGCTGTGTTTCTGCTACTGACGCGTGGAATAGAAACACCAAACAATAAGTACTGAACACATCAACCCATTGTTGGAATGCATGATCTTGCTTTTTGGTCCAGCATCGGACAGATGGCTGATCACCACGTGTCTAACCCATGCATAAAGGGAGTTTTTTTAAACAATCCCGAAATGGTAACTTTGAAAACATTAAAAATGTAAAAAGACATCACCTGTTGAGATTAACCTACAAAGAATATCCACCAAGATCTGCAGCTTCTCCCTGCTTCACCTCACCCCTCCTGTACGAACAGGATTAGGCTGTAAAGCAATTTGGATATAAGTGGCTAAACTACAGTTCTACTACAGTAATAAATCTTTGAAACCAAAAAAATCCCCCTGAACAAAATCACTGGAAAAGGAATTAAATTTTTGTGACTGTCACAAATCCACAGAATTACTCTTTATACTTTGTATTGCCAAAAATATTCATTCACCCATTCAAATCATTGAATTCAGGTGTTCTAGTCACTTCCATGGCCACAGGTATATAAACCAAGCACCTAGGCATGCAGACTGCTGCTGCAAATTTGTGAACGAATGGGTCGCTCTCAGAGCTCAGTGAATTCCAGCGTGGTACCGTGATAGGATGCCACCTGTGCAACAAGTGCAGTTGGGAAATTTCCTCACTACTAAATATTCCACAGTCAACTGTTAATGGTATTAGAACAAAGTGGAAGCGCTTGGGAACAACAGCAACTCAGCCATGATGTGGTAGGCCACGTAAAATGACAGAGTGGGGTCAGTGGATGCGGAGGTGCATAGTTCACAGAGGTCTCCAACTTTCTGCAGAGTCAATCACTACAGAACAAGAACGGTGCTTAGAGAGCTTCATGGAATGGGTTTCCATGGCTGACAATGGTAGCTGTTATAACCTACTTCGTTCAGTTACGTATTGCTCACATAAAACCTCCTGTGCTTGCAGGATCGTGGTGAAACACGGGGTTCTGCTTGGAAATCATATGAGATTGAAGGAGAATCATTTAGAAACATGTTTGGAAGCAGTTTGATTGAAGTTTGTGAAGTTATCCTTGAAATGGCCAAAATGAGCGTTTCTGAGCGAGAAACGCTCAAAACGCACATGAAAGACTCCAGCAATATGGTAATATACATGTACTTGGTTCAGTTCGTATTGCTGAATGCTGCTGTTCTTAATGTTCTAGACGGCACCTTTGTGTTTTTCCTATAGAATAGTTAGCCTTCTTATTTCAAACCATGGAAAATCAGACCTCTTCTTACATTCCCAAGTCACATCTGGTTCTTTAAAGAGTTTGTAAATTAAATCTATAGGTGAAATAAAACTCACCTTAAAAAGGTGCAAGCTGTTACAGTAGAGCGAGACATAAAGGTACCTTGTGAATTTTTAACCACTGGTGCCGCTGCGGAGCAGTGCTTTTGTAAGCGGGTCCACTATGTTCTTTGGTTGAGACGTGCACAAGGACATGTTTGCATGTGCAAAAGCACGGCAGCAGGCCCACAAAGCCAGTCACAAGGACTGAGGGTTAAACACAGATATAAACAATGCACCATTTCAAATAATTTTTAATTGGCTTTTGAAAATGTGTTATGACGGAAAAGCATTCAACATATTTGACAGGTGGCAAAGACGCACACAGTGAACACTCCACAGGGCACGTTAAAGACTCCTGAATCAACAATCCTGCTGCAAACTTTATGAATAAAGGGATCCACAGTTTTTCCTCCTCTTTGAAAATCAGTATTCACAGTTGCCTTAAAGACATCTGTGCAAGAATGTATTTGAGAAGGGTGTACCGTTTTAAAATCAGATGACGCACAACGCCTTCTCCTTCCCTTCTGGGCTCCATCGCTTACAATCATCTGTCTGTGGTAATAACCCGAGACATATTGCTAAGCTGATGCCTAAGCTTAGCAATCTGGGGAGTTATGTAACCTACTTGGTTCAGTTAGTATTGCTAACAAAAGGAATTAAAATTGTCAGCTGCATTGACTGGAGCTTAAGAAAAAAAATACATGATGCAGGATTTGCACACCATATAAATTAAGTAAACAAATCACCTGCAACTAGGGTGACAGATGTCCCTCTAAGTGGGACTGAACAGCATTTTTAATTCCCTGTCCCCTGTCTTGAGACAATGTCCACAGTTTCAACAGATTCTTCAGGATATGCTAGAGACCAGCTTTTACCCAATCTACTGTATATGAAGGAAAAGCTTTTTTTTGTTATATATAGATGAAGGTTAGCCTGTCTGATGCCATACTAAGTAGGGAAAGCTACAAGATAGATCTCTGATGCAAATGGGTTATGGGTGTGGCATCTTTGACTAAGAGGTGATCCCCATCACCTCAGATAAGGAAATGACCTGGACCTCTTCACTGTTTTCTTTTTTATGTGTTTTTTTAATAACCATGACATTGTTTGGTTTCAGCAATTGGTAATTTATAACTACTGGTTTCCATTACATATTGCTAATTAGCTGTCCCGTTGTTGTAATGTTTTTTTTCTTATTATTTTAAGAGACACCATGAAAATATTTTAAACTTACAATTTTTGTACTTTGGAGGCACAAACAGTGTCTGTGTCTGAATAGAAAATATTTGTCTACTGAATGAATCATTGTTTATTGTCTTTCTTCAGCAATACATGGTTATGTTATGTGGTACTTCGTACAGTTGCGTATTGTTTTTTTTTTCCTTTTAATTTGGCATATTTTAATTCATACTGGTCATCCAATAAGAAGCAGAGGAGTTTTTATTTTGAAGATCTGTAGGGCATTGCTGATATGTTTGGCATGTGATATGAGGAAAGTAAAGATGATTTTTCCTTCATTTATTTCAGCAATTGGTAATATAGTATTTACTGGTTCAGTATGGTCTTGCTCAACATAGAGACAGTGTTGTAATCAATCATCTGTCACTCACGTGTAATGCTGTGCTCTATTAGATCTTGAAACCCCAGAAGTATGGCGTTGACGGGAAGATGAAGTTCTTGCACATCAATGGACGACGGTGAAGGGCGCAACCGAGTACACACTCGTCATTGAGGAGGAGCAGTGGAGGAGAAGGCCAGCGAGCCGGCGAGAGTTCGAATCGCGGAAGGTGGACTCTCACACAAGACTGATCTCAAGCCCCAGACCACTTACTGCGTGAGGGTGGCAGCCAAAAACGCCATCAACCAAAGCAACTACTCCCAGCCAAAATGCAGAAACACTGACGCCTCCGCAGGCTCCTTGTCTAGTGGCACACACACTCACAGGTTCACTTCAATAGACACTGGACTAAAGAGAAATACCATCATATGGGTTATCTTTTGTCTCCACTTTGTAGCATCCATAACACGACTGCTACTGGTTTGATCTTACACACACAACCAAGATAATTGTAAAAAGAAGGAGCAATATGGTGATGTTATGTAACTCTACTTGGTTCAGTTACGTATTGCTTGCAGGATCGTGGTGAAACACGGGGTTCTGCTTGGAAATCATATGAGATTGAAGGAGAATCATTTAGAAACATGTTTGGAAGCAGTTTGATTGAAGTTTGTGAAGTTATCCTTGAAATGGCCAAAATGAGCGTTTCTGAGCGAGAAAAGCCCAAAACGCACATAAAAGCTCCTGTGCTTGCAGGATCGTGGTGAAACACGGGGTTCTGCTTGGAAATCATATGAGATTGAAGGAGAATCATTTAGAAACATGTTTGGAAGCAGTTTGATTGAAGTTTGTGAAGTTATCCTTGAAATGGCCAAAATGAGCGTTTCTGAGCGAGAAACGCCAAAACGCACATAAAAGCTCCTGTGCTTGCAGGATCGTGGTGAAACACGGGGTTCTGCTTGGAAATCATATGAGATTGAAGGAGAATCATTTAGAAACATGTTTTGGAAGCAGTTTGATTGAAGTTTGTGAAGTTATCCTTGAAATGGCCAAAATGAGCGTTTCTGAGCGAGAAAAGCTCAAAACGCACATAAAAGCTCCTGTGCTTGCAGGATCGTGGTGAAACACGGGGTTCTGCTTGGAAATCATATGAGATTGAAGGAGAATCATTTAGAAACATGTTTGGAAGCAGTTTGATTGAAGTTTGTGAAGTTATCCTTGAAATGGCCAAAATGAGCGTTTCTGAGCGAGAAACGCTCAAAACGCACATAAAAGCTCCTGTGCTTGCAGGATCGTGGTGAAACACGGGGTTCTGCTTGGAAATCATATGAGATTGAAGGAGAATCATTTAGAAACATGTTTGGAAGCAGTTTGATTGAAGTTTGTGAAGTTATCCTTGAAATGGCCAAAATGAGCAGGCAATTGGTTATGTTTTGTATGTTACTGGTTTCGTTAGTATTGCTTAAGTGTCCTCTGCTTTTATCAAAATGAGACTGGTCTTCTTCCAGGGTTAAATGAGAGATGGATGAATCGGTCTGTGCAAGAAAAAAAAGAAAACATAAAGGCAGATACCTAACCCAGCACAACATGAAAGTTTTCATAATAAATATGTCATGTTCAAAATTGAAGTTGCACTAATTTGTACACATAGGTCTGGCAGTGGCTCACATAGCCATTTGTATGTGAGCCGGTTAACTCTGTGTCACAATAATGATGTACCCACAGAAAAACGACCCTGAGAACTTAAGTTCCTCTCTGCTGTGTAGAGACTTTCAGTTCATATTTGTGGTTTTACTGCACTGCCGTGTATTTGGCACTGAGCCTGTGGGTTTCAGAGTGGTGAGAGTGAACCGAAACCGGCACATTTAGCAACCGTAGAGCCAGATGTTTTAGATGTTATTCATCAGGTGGCCAGAAGCCGGATGTGCAGTCGGCATCTGTTTGTGAATTTGAATTTAAATGTTTGATTACACTGCAGTGTTTATTTATTTATTTTTTGCTGGGTTTTTTTTCACACCATCGCGAAGCCAAACAAACCTGTTTTTGTGGGTTTAAGCATCTAAGCCATGCTTGAGAACTACACCTGTATGTGGAATTAATCTTCAGTGGACAAAGCTGATGCAGGGCCTCCTCAGAAAAATGGAACCGTGCCATCAGGCTCATTTGCATAAAGCTTTATGTGGCAGACGCAGCATTGCCTCTCTGTTAAATAAGCTGATTGGGTTATTCCTATGCTCATCTCAGTCCACTGCAAATTTCGAGCAGTGGTTTGTTTTTGTCATTGGTGTTTGGTTAAAAGTGCAGTAAGGCTCACAAAAAGCACAAATATTTTAATCAAGAAACATAAACTGAACTGAAGTGATATATTATTTCAGTTCTGAAAACATCAAAGTCTTGTGGGACTGTGGAAACTTTTGAACACACCCCAAAGGCCTCTTGAATTCCAGGCCGTCCTTATTGTTTGCTGGGGTTGCCTTTGTTGTGGTCATCCTGTTGTATTTTCTCGTAATCCCCTAAAGGACCACGAGAGACCAAAAGAAGAATCTAATTTAACAAGTGACGTATCCAGCTACTTTTCCAGCAGCCATCCCTGTGGGAATTTAGTAAAGCCTTCCAGATTCAGGGCTCTCTTAAATGATGGACACATGAGAATGTCTATTGTCTCCGTGTTTTGTCTGCAAAAAGGCATAAGATGACAACATCTGCGCTTAGTGCAATATCAGATGTTGATTTAGCTCTCCACCTTCTGTTTTTCTCTGGACACATAATGTGTATTCTATTACCTGTGCCTTTCTTCTTTCAGTGTCAAATCCCAGCAGCTGCCGTTCCCTTTGATACTCCCAAATTGACATAAAACGAGATTCTAATAAAAACCTACAGAGTCTAAAAATATGTTCGGCAGAGAAAAAGATATATCAGCATCAGTGCCTACAAATCACTTCCTCTCCCTCTTGCTTTAGGAGATGGCACCATCCGTCTGGTTAATGGACGGAACTTGTGCCAGGGCCGAGTTGAGATCTACTACCAGGGAAACTGGGGGACAGTGTGCGATGATGACTGGGTCCTCAAAAATGCCCAGGTAGTATGCCAACAGATTGGCTGTGGTAGTGCCGTCTCTGCACACACCAACTCCTACTTTGGTTACGGTACTGGCCTGATTCTTCTGGACAACATCAACTGCTATGGCACTGAGCAGGACCTGTCTAAATGCAAGAGCCTGGGCTGGGGTCAACACAACTGTGGCCATCACGAGGATGCTGGGGTCACCTGCACCGGTACTCTGTCACATTAGCACAACTACCACACAATGTAACTGAGAAATGAAGTTCACAATTGGATTTTAGCATGATGGCATGCCAGAGTATCCTCCAAACCATGTTATGAAGCACCAGGAAATTAGTTGGGTTTATCCCAGCTGGACAGTAAATGTCTGCACAGAATTCAGTGGGAATTCATCAAATTTTGGATGAAATATTTTACTGCATACTAAAGCACTGGATCAGACTAGATTACCATTCAAGCTACCATGACAGCTATTTAATATTGTCACAATTTACTTTGGAAATAGTCATTATGGACTACTATTATGTTGCCTCAAAGTAGCATTTGTAAAAGTAGTCATATTTTGTTTAACTACATTTAAATAATAAGCCAGTATGTAGGTCTAATCCTTATATACTGATAATCTAAAGATAACAATATAGTATACAGTAAAGGTAGCAGTAGAAACTAGTAGTAGTAAAATAAATATTTTTTTTTCTTTTTTTTTTTCATCTATTTCAGGGTCCACTACTGTGCCCCCGGTAGCAACAGAAGTCCAGAGAGCGTTGTGGGGAACACTGAACACTGAAGGTAAACCACACCATTCATTACAGACTACATTCAGCTTTGTGCAAACAGTCATTGCTCTTCTTCACCAGCCTGTTCCATGTGTTGTCCTGGAACTGATTTTTTTTTTTTTTTTGTCCATAGTAGGAACAAAATGTGCATTTTGCCATGTTACCAACAGGGAGAGCCATTCTCCCTCGCTGTGCTTATATATGCATTCTGAGCGAGAAACGCTCAAAACGCACATAAAAGCTCCTGTGCTTGCAGGATCGTGGTGAAACACGGGGTTCTGCTTGGAAATCATATGAGATTGAAGGAGAATCATTTAGAAACATGTTTGGAAGCAGTTTGATTGAAGTTTGTGAAGTTATCCTTGAAATGGCCAAAATGAGCGTTTCTGAGCGAGAAAAGCCCAAAACGCACATAAAAGCTCCTGTGCTTGCAGGATCGTGGTGAAACACGGGGTTCTGCTTGGAAATCATATGAGATTGAAGGAGAATCATTTAGAAACATGTTTGGAAGCAGTTTGATTGAAGTTTGTGAAGTTATCCTTGAAATGGCCAAAATGAGCGTTTCTGAGCGAGAAACGCTCAAAATGCACATAAAAGCTCCTGTGCTTGCAGGATCGTGGTGAAACACGGGGTTCTGCTTGGAAATCATATGAGATTGAAGGAGAATCATTTAGAAACATGTTTGGAAGCAGTTTGATTGAAGTTTGTGAAGTTATCCTTGAAATGGCCAAAATGAGCGTTTCTCAGCGAGAAAAGCCCAAAACGCACATAAAAGCTCCTGTGCTTGCAGGATCGTGGTGAAACACGGGGTTCAGCAATACGTTTTACTGTTGGTGCCTTTGGTTCAGTTACGTATTGCTGAACCAATCTACGATACAATCAGTAACAAAGCCACCATCCTCCAGGCTCAGTTTGAAGAGTTTCGGACAAGAATGGTTGCATTTTAAAAGATTCATACAACCAAGCAAGGTCACAGTACATCAAGCACAAAACTGACATATCTAGTCTGTCGCCTAGGATCTTCAGAGTCCCTGGATATAAAATACCAATCCTGGATATGCAGGTTTCATCTTTCAGAGCTGAGATGCCGGCCTTTAGCTATTTAATTCCCAAAGAAGTAGAACACCCAAGCTTTAAAATCCCAGCTATAGATTCCTGGCCCATCGTATACTCTTGTGCTGCCATCACTGACATTTTATGTCATTCAAATTCCAGAAACTTTAAGTGAAATAATGTTGCCCGCTTTCAGACTCCCAGCCATCCAGAACAACATTGTGATCCCAGCAATGGGTAACACAACATTTGACTTCTCCTTCAAATCCACTGTAATTACATTAAGTGCCAATGCATGCCTTCACAATCAGTCTGACATTGTTGCTAGCAATACGTGGTTGTATGTGCCTTGGTTCAGTTACGTATTGCTGTGTAACGTTCTGCTGTTGTTTTATAATATGTTCTAATAAAACCTGTTCAGCAACAGGAAAACATGTTCTCTCTCTGTCGGTCAGCTGGAACATGCATGCAGGAACACACATCGGGGCTTTGGCTCCTTCCAAAAGAATCATGCCGTTAAAAGCATATATCTTTCCAATCGGTTTGGCAGCAGCACAACTTATCAGTGCTCAGTGTGATGGGACAGTGGTTAAAAAAAATCTATTGTAATCGCTACTTTCTTCTTCCCACTATTACCTTCTTTATCCCATCCCTGATTGGAAGTGAGAATTTTATGCATGGGTGTGAGATAAGAGACAAAGAAAGAGGCTGAGCGTGTCAGTCAGTGAGAGAAAAGGGACTAAAAAAAGTGGAAACAATGGGAAAGGGACTGAGAGAAAGAGAAAAAATGCTACGGGCCGAAAGCAGTAGTGTGCAGTCATCACTCCTCCCCTCGTACGATGTTCTATAAAACAAACGAGCCCTGGCTTCTGTAATTACACTGGTGCGATGGACAGAAGAGAAAATGGCACACCATTCCCCCCAAATGAACTGTCATAGCACATGCTGAGAAGGGCGGCGTAGGCAGGGCATGAGTTATCACTGGTAAACAAACAGAAGCACCCGTGCATGTACGCAGAAGACACTCTGGGGAGTGTGCGTACGGTGCAGATCTGCATGTACTCCGTGTGTGTGTGTGTGTGTGTGTGTGTGTGTGTGTGTGTGTGTGAGAAGTACCTTTCTGTCAACACAGGCCACTGAGCGCCCAGCCATAGGGCTGGCTACATCTCTGTGTTCGTTAATATCATCACTCAGCAGATCTTCAAAGCGCCCATTACGGAACTTAAACAGCTTGTCAGAATATGTTGCCCGACCTTGATGCAGAGAAAGAGAAAGATTTCAGGAAAGACAGACTGTGTGGAGTAAAGAGGTATTATGCAATACAAAAACCGTGGGCGAGAGGAAACAAAGGAGCAGGCGTCTGCGGCTTGAATGGGAGTAAAAATGATACAGGAGTTTAAGAAAAATGATAGACCTGAGGTGTTGCAGTTTTGGCAGTGTGCTGTCTAGGTTTCTCATAGATTAATAGCAGCACAAAGCTTATCTGTTATCTGATGAAGACTTGGATAAGATAAGCTTAATATCTGCATACCGATTCTCCTTCTTTGTCTCTGTATAAAAAAGAAGGTGTAACCCTTGTGTTCACAAGTGTGCTCATGTGCGTTTGTATGTTTTCAAAAGTGTATCAGCTTGCACTATACCAGAGAAGGCGTTATTGGTGTTGAGGACATAAATCTCCTCCCGTCCATCTCCATCGATGTCACAAGCTGTCACTCCGATGGCGTTGCCTTGACGGTCTCTCAGGGCATAGAATGGGGAGCTGCGGTTGTCAACAGCAATGTTGACAAGCCTTTTCCTCTGTTTGTCGTACTTTAGCACCAGGTTTGGGCCGTTGTAGCTGTCACGGGCAAAAATAGCACAGGCAAAAATACACTGCATTGCATATGACTGACAGTATGACACACTTGTTTTACAGTTCATGGAATGCGCTGAAAATGACATTTGCATGTTGGTTTATTTTGAAGTTTAGCTTTATAAAGAATATTATGCAGAATTTTGAAAAATCTAAATTTTAAAGGCACTAAACTTGAGGCAATGAAGTAATCGGTGGTGTTTGGTTAAGCGGTGATGACAGAAAGAGCCCTGTAGCTCACGTCTAACCTCTGCTTTGGACTACACTAGGTGATTTGTGTCATAGATGATATAAACAGCAGGTTTTGACAGCTTCAGCACCTTCTACGTTTTTACATGGAGTTAATTTTCTGTCTTTGCTACACAATCAAACAGAATGGGATTGTTTTCAAATTGATTTCTGTTTGGATTTCTGTTAAGATTAGTGGGACCTTCATAATATGGAAGGCATACCTCTACTGGAAGCTTTTATTAGAGTGATGGCTTTGCAAACAAAACTTTTAGATTCATGTTTGAATCACTGTTTTTACTCATACCAAATAATTTTAAAAACAGTGTCTGTATTTCTTTAAAATATTTTTAAATGCAAATCCTTTCTGTTTACTGATGTAATTACATAATTTGGACTTTTTTTAAATCTACTCTTTTAAGCACTAAAATCCACAATGAGTTCAGCATTGCATCACAGCATTGCAGTAGCTCATTTATGACTAAATATGCAAGAATTTAAATATTATATAGTCAAATATCCTTAATTTCACTGAATACTGAAACCCTCTAGGTGGATGTTATGACGACACGTCAATGAGATCTCATGTTTTTCATATTGGACTATATGAATTTTATATACCCACAAGCCTCAGGTGCCATTGCAGTGGGGAGGAAGCCAATCAGAGGTGTGAATCAGCACAATGGGTAATTTAGATTGCACGTTGTCTTGTTAGTTTTGTCATCAGTGTACTCTCTACTCATGGTTATCATTTTCATTTTAAAGTGGCAGAATCCAAACCTGTGACTGGATGTTTTTCATGCCAATATGCAAAAATTGTAGCTAACTTATCCCTGACAATCAACTTTGCTTACATCTTTTTTCATATACCTGTGAACACTTTACCAGCTTGAAATCAAAATCAAAAATTGCCTACATACTTAGAAGTAAAATTTAAAAAAAACCTCAAACTCTAAAATGTTGTATGTGTATGGCATGCACTACAAAAGTTTACTAGATTGTTACCAAGGTATATTAGTGAAGGACAGCACCCTCAGTGTAATGCCAACCATATAAAAGTAATTCATCCAAAGATCCCTCTAATTATATAATTCAATTACATCCACTGTGAGGTTTTGGGATGAGCTCCTGTCTAGGATACCTGCCGAATAGGATGCTTTACCTAAATGACATCTATTAAGCAGGGTCATTTTTGGTTCATCTATTTTCTGTTAAGCAATGGGAAATTCATTGCTGCTCAGTCATTGCTGGATTGAGGCAGGCTTGTAAAACTGTTCCCATCGCAGGCACTCTTTTCAATCATATCCATTTTCATCAGTTGAGTGAGCCCCAGGGTGGCCTTAGCATCTCTTATCTTTTAGCTTTTTTTTGCCTTTGTCTTTAACCTTTAGCTTGTGAAAATGATATTTGTATTTAAGCTTTAGAACTAGACTTATGGGAGGGAAACTTAAGGGAGATGTTAAATCTAACTTTCTCTACACACTCCTCACCCAGCTACAAAGATCTCCAGCTCTCCATCCCCATCCACATCGGTGACAGCGACGCCATAGTTGAGCTGGGTGGGGTTGTTGTCGTAGTCGGGAGGAAGGACGGTCTTGGTTATAGCTGAGAACATGGGCTCTGACCTCTGAGCCACGGAGGGGGCGCGCAGGAAAAAAAACAGCCACAACAGCATCCTCACCTGAAGGACAAAACACACCATTTGCAACATGATGCAACCATTTTTATTTTAAAGAATTCATACATTGAACAAAAAGGCTGTGGTGTTTTCCATCAAACACAGAACAATGCCAGTGGACATACACATGTATACGCTGCAAAGCTTCCATCCATCCATCCATCCAATCCATAACCTGAGCTACTACACACATCTATCAGCTAGATGCGGTTAATGAGAATCAATTAAAAAATGCAAGTCATTCATCTGCAACTTCAACACATGCCCTTTTTTGCTAATGCTCCAAATCCATCGTGAGGCAAACACTGCTGGCAGAGCTTCCTGCTGTACTCAGACATAAAGATGAAGATATACAATCAGCGACATTCTGCAGGGCTAGATCTGAACAACCCATCACATGCAGACAGGCTGAGGAATTACAGGACAGAAAATCCATACATGGAGCGGGGCATTAGCCAGAGGCCAAGTGAGTACAGAGGAAAGCAATATGACCTGATATAACGGACCTGAGGTGTTGTTTCCTCAGAGACAGTGGCCAACACTAGATTGGAAAAGATTCCTTTTTCTGTTTGGATAAAAGGATTCAGTGATGTATAACTGTCCTTTAAATGGTGAGCACATAAAATTGATCCAATTTAAGTTGTGAATTGCAGGCAGGTAGAGGTGGCATTTTGATGCTCAGGCTGAGAAGAAGCAAAGAGGAGGAGAAATGGCAAAGAGAAGGGTCACCTTCTTAATGCTAAAATAATAGGCTCATCATCAAGAGCCCTGACACACTTTACACACATGTGCACATTTAAGTGGCATTTTAAAGACTGACAACTTGATTTTCTCTGCCTGTGGATTTATGAATGCATCCTCCGTCATTCCATCTGCCGCTGAGACATCCCCATCTATACTGCCGCAGATTCTCCCTTTCTCCCGAGTGTCCAGGTGATGTATGGCTCTTTAACATCTCCCTCAACAATTCAATTTAAGATAAAACCGCAATGCTGTTTGAGTAACGCTCTCAAAAGCACAAAAAGCAGGAGAGGAAGCACCTCTGCTGACACCTGCAGAAATATGGCCGGGGCCAACGCTAGCTCCCCGGGCAGGCAGCGCAGTGATAACGCCGGCAGAAGAGCCGGTACTAATGTAGCCTGTGCCTGTTAGCAAGAAGGGTTAATTAACAACAGTGGGAGCTTAAGATGAGGCAGTTTCTCCCCATTAGAGCAGGATGTGATGACAAATGAGCTGGCCAGTTCCACACTAGAGAAGGGGACTCTAGAGACTTGCTAATAAACTCAATGTTAGATAGGGGCAGCGGGCTATAAATTAAAAAGAGAAGGAAATGGAAATTTGGAAAGCAAAAAACCAACACAGTGTTATGGGATAGCACACAGACACTTAAGATATTTTTGTATGAACTGCAAACCAGGCAATTAGTGGACAAAATAACTACTTGTAAATGATGCAGCTTCTACTAAAAACTCAAAGGTGGACAGCTTAACTTTGACTGCCATCCATAGAAGGTTATGATCACATTTCAGTTGAACACCAGCTTGAAAAAGAGGGGAAACAGTATCCTTAATAAGTCACCCACACAAAGTAATAAGCAGATGGAAGAGGGTGGTAGATAAAGGACAGATGAGTGCATGAAACCACTGGAGACTTTTCGGTTTGATAAAATCATGAGGTACTATATTATCCAGCCAAGGACATGAAGTCTCTTTGCCCCACATTCACTGCAGTGAAGACCAAGACATCCTTCTTCAACTGTCAAGCAAAGTTGGAATGTAACTTTTCTGCAAGCACAGATTCACAAACCATTTTGCGCTCATCAAGGTTTGAGGATATAACAGCTGCCAAAAATAGGAAACATCAAGCAAAGTCATTTGTTGTAAACCATTCAGAGGCAATGAAATAGCCCTGGAAACAAATAGTCGTTTGAAGCAGAGAAATGCTTTCGATTTGGTTATTTATGTTGGCATTAAGAGGTTATTACCACAGCGTGCAACATCAGCATGTGCTTTGTGGAGAATTCCTGCCCAGCTATGATCCTGATAACACTGCGACAAAGAGCCAGCAACATCTTCACTTTCAAACACACTGGCAGAAGCTCTTTTCTGTGAAGGACACCCTCACTGCAGAACACACACACACACACACACACACACACACACAGTGCTGTACCAGTCACAGTGAATTACACTTCAATCAACACATGACGTTAATGGCAAGCTCTTGTTCCTCTACCATTTAATGGTGTATATGAGACAACAATGAATCCAGCAACGATGCACAGGGCAATAACTCATCAATTATTCCTCATCTGCCTCACAAAACACATCATACCAGCAGTCTAAAACACCACATGTTCACTTAACAAATGTTTAGTAGTTTTTATTAGTTTTTGTTGAGTTAGACTACTGAGTTTATCCTCCATCTATAATATGCATTCTATCTATCTATCTATCTATCTATCTATCTATCTCTTAAAACACTTTTTTTAAAATAAGAAAAGTAAAAAATAAATAAATAAGCAGACTCTCCGACCACGACAATGATTAATACATTTACAAAATAAACCTGCTGTCATTTTTACTCTCTGCTCATCGGCATTTTTAAAACTATGTGCACCATTTAATCCTTGACAGTTACTGTAACCGAAGGGGATGGCCATTTCACGGGATTACTCATAAGCGTCTCAATCTGGATTTATTGTTTGCTCTGAAAGTTACGTTCAAATCGGCACGGACGTCAACTTTCTTTCGCTTCTTTGTGCAGCAGATCCCAGCGCCACAATTATCCCGAACCCAGCGGAAGACAGCAGCTTCAGCAGCAGAAGGCAACTCTGGTACTCACAGATGCAGAGACGCTCGGGAAACTCCGACAAATCCTCCAGTAAACTGACACCAGAGACGGTGAGGAGGGGGAAGAGAGACGCAGTCGACTAATTGTGCTGCGGATGCCGCCTTTATCTCAAGGGTTTTTCCCACTTATTCCCTTTACACAACTTCCAAAAGATTTGCTTTATGAAATCGCTTGTATGAAATGTCAGCCAATCACCGCGCAGCTTGTTGAATATCTAAAATGACAGCCAATAGGAAAACTGGGAGACAGTGAGTGGGCGTGTCCACAGGTGTTCATTATAATCTGGCAGCGGGGCGCAGCTGGGATGAGGATGCGGAGCTTACTCGGTTCAGTTGGGATGATTTGACTTTTGACTCATCCACGTGTGATTATGGATGAAAGTTATTAGATATTTTGGGATGTAGAGCATCCTTTGTTTTTTCTTTTTTTACTTTTTTTTTAAGTGTTTGTTCTTTTTTTATGTACTGGCAGACTGATTTGGATGAGCCATTTAAAAAATTGGAGCATCATTCGTTTAAACAATGCCTCCAACTTGTATAAGCTAGCATTCATGTTTATTGGAATATGTCCCCAAAAACTGTTTTCTTTGAATCTGTTATATGCTTATAAAATATATTTATTTTATCTTCAAAAGGCTTCCATTTTACTTGTGACTCTGTAGATTTTATATGTATACTTACAAAAAGAATATGTTTTGTGTTTGTTGTTGCAAAGGCAGTACTATGGCAAAAGAAAGCAATACTAAATGTACACTTAAAACCAAAGTAGGGGTACTTAAAATGCTTTTTTTTTATTATCTAAAGACACCCAGAAAGCTGCTTCAGCTGCACGTGAGATGTCATAAAACTAGAGGTGCTCTCAGAGAGTCCTCCACACAGGCTAACGGTCTCTCTTGTAGTTTTAAAGAAAAATAATTGGAGAAAGCACTAAAATCAAGCTGGTTCTTTCTTCAACCATGCTTGACCTTTCCACAGAGTTTCAAGAAATTCTGTGTGGGGACTTTTGCCTAATCATGCTGACTTACATGAGGATGAGGAAGGAGGAACAACAGCATCATATCTGCCCAGAGCTTATTAGAAACATCAATATCAAATAGTAATAATAACAAATAGTTCTCTCTCAGAGTGATGATCAAAAAGTTAGTGTTCTGCCTCATACCCGCGAGAGAGGAGGGTTTGCAGGTTTACTGCTGCCAGATGTATAATTCTTATGCCACGCTCCACTGACTACAGCCTCCCAGAGACCCCCCAATGAAATGAATTGTGAGTGTGTGCGTTGTGATGTGTGTATGTGTGCATGCAGGTGTGTGTGTGTGTGTGTGTGTGTGTGTGTGTGTGTGTGTGTGTGTGTGTGTGTGTGTGTGTGTGTGTGTGTGTGTGTGCGTGCGTGCGTGCGTGCATGTGGTTGCGTACAGCATGGTGAAATGAGATGTTCACATCCCAAGGACGTCTCCCACCATAATTTAAACTCACTGGTGCTGGAAGACTTCAAACCGAAAGTGCTGAAGTCATAAACCAGTGCACTTCTGTCTTTACTGTTATTGTCTGTGATCTACTGGTGTAAATCTGCAGACATGCAGCTGCGACTCAGACAATGCAAACATGAGGACAGAAAGTGTTTTCATATTCTGATTACTGCATATTGGCTCCAGGCTATAAAATTAGTTAAAGACCCAAAGACAACAATGCTTTTACATACTGTGTTTCATTGCTCTTTAGTTGCAGTTGCTCTGTCCCAGCTGATTTACAGGTTGCAGAGGTCACTGACATGGCCACAAAATGTGAAGCGTGAAGAGAAAGAGAAAATGCTCTGGGCTTTATGTACCGCTGCGCACAATAGCTTCAGCTATTTACTCCTTGATCTATATTCTCTTACACTGGAGACCAGAGTTTTGTTTTGTTTTTTTTATTTATGAAAGAGACAAAGAGGCATCTATCAGCACTCAGCTGAAGCTGGTGACAGTGTATAGTGTGACTTTGAGGCAGAAAGTGAATTGTATTCCTTCCCCTTGGTTACGCTGGGACAAACCCAAGAAACAATGTTGTGGTCACCGCTTGTTTCTGTCAGCTACACGCACTCATCCAGCTCTCCTCGTTGCCTTACCTCACTCTTACTTGTCGTCAAGGTCGTGCCCCCCTCCTTCCTTAGACACAATGATCCTTAAATAGAGCTTCTTTAAGTGACGATGAGGATTGTGGAAAGCTCGAGGGAAGAAATGGGGAAGGGACGGGGCTTTTACTACAGCATGGAGAAATGTCCCCTTTCCTCTTTAAGGGCCGTTGAAAGATCTATAGTGCTACAGCATCATGATGAATCCCCTCCGCGGTGGATGGAACACTTCTCATATCATTAAGCTTTAGTAATGGTCCCATTGCTGTGTCCCTCCTGGAAGGGTTGCCTGGCATTTATTCCTCTGGCTAACAGGCCTGCTTGCTACCTACAGATTCCCACGGCTTCGCTGCGACTTGTGGTCTCCTTCAGCTACGTCTGATAAAAAGTTTGCTTCCCAAGTTTGTGTTCTGCAATCTAAAATTGTGCAAACTTAACACAAAATGCACTAGCACTAGCAATGGATGATAAGTACAGACATAATCCTTTACAGATGATTTTTATAAAAAGAGGTTGCACACAAACTATTACTTCTCTAATGTTTGGGGATTTCCAAAAGAGAAACTGTGAATGACTGATAAAGCAGAGACTGTGATATCATGACTTTTAGTCCCTTATAGGCCAAGCTTCAAAACAATAAATCCTGAACATATAGATTAAAACTTTATACCCTTGTTTTTTATATTATTCCACTTCACAGTGTTGATATGGATATGTGTCCATATCTTTTCAATTCAATTCTTCATCCTCATTTTTTAAATGCAGACGTTCTGTTTAAGTTATTTCGCTTGAGAAATTTTTCTCATTCACTTGACAGAGCTACAAACACTTTAAGAGTTTTTACACCCTGAGTAGATCTCCCTGTGGCTAGTCTTAGTCTTTAGTCTTTATTGTATCAGGAGGGAAATTTTATTTTCCTCCATGTTTAAATATCACATGTGAAAATAAATGCTCATATAGATACCTGTATATAATTCCATTACTCTAGTGTGAATTTAACCCCTACATAACTAAGTGTTCGCCCTAAAATTTAATGGTTTATGTTATGGGGACAAAAGGGATCCAAGTCCCCACAATGTCACTGTGTGAGCACATTTATGGGCTGTATAAGCACACACACACACACATACAAGCACACACACATACAGAAACACACACAATTTATGTGTTTGTTGGTCTTCTTGTGAAATCATTTAAAAATACTTGCACAATCTAGAGCTGGTTCATTTGTGTCATATCTCACTGTCTTCAATGAGTGACACACTACTGAGAAACACAACTTAAAGCTAAACTGCAACTTTGAAGTTTGCACCCCCCCCAAAAAAAACAAAAAAAACAAAAAACAAAAACATGCGTTATTTGCAGTTGAGCAGCTTATCCCTTGCTGTTTATGTTCCTACTGCTTTTATAGTCTCATTTGATTTTCTGTGTGGATGGGCTCCAGCGCTGCTCTTTGAACCTGTGCACCGAGACTCCACTGTGCTTCAGCCTCCAGGGTGCATGTGTTACAGCATGCATTGGTGCAACTACACTTACATCTCTCCCCAGCTCTCTCTCTCTCTCTCTCTTTATTTCTCACCCCCACACATACTCACATGCTGGGATATAGGTTTCACCAGGGTCCTTCATAGATCAGCCTCCCCTGACAGCTCTCTTAAATGTCCTTGGCAGCCCCCCAACCCTCAGCCCTCATTCCCTCTGTTCCCGCACCTTTCCCTCTTTGACCAGGCTTCTGATGGATGCGGCCATATTTCTCTGCCTCTCTCCTCTGGAATGCTCCCATAACCACTGGGCCCTGTAATGCAAGACACAATCTGTATATATCCCATTAAGTGTCACTTTGTGAATGAACCTGTTTCTTCACACTCAGTTCACCTGACACAATGAGATGCACAGGATGGAGGAGTTGACCAGCTCCTTTAAAGTCAAGGGCTTTAAAGGAGCTCTGCCTTTAGAGGAGCTGGTCTCTGATCCTAAATTTAGTCCTTATTATAGTTAGTGTTCCCATTGGTGTGTTGTGCTTTAAAACTGAGTTTATTTACAGGGTTCACTCCTTTAGCTCCAGTTTTACACTGTCAGTATTTCTTTCCGTTAAGCAACAACTCGTCTCCCGTACAAAGAAGTCCTCAGAACTGTGAAGAATTGTACTCAAAATGTGATGTTTGTTTCTCTTCACCCTCTGCAGTCCCCAACTAACTCTTTTTTTTTTTTACATCATGAGGTTTCATACACACTCGCTGCTTTACTATCAATCATGTTTTTAATTTAATGTATGAATATGTGATTTATGTTTCACAGGCAGAGGATATAAATCTATTTTCCAAGGGGGTGGGGGGTGGGGGATAGAAGCACTGATGTTCCCTTATTGATTGGCTGACTTAATAGTGTTTGTTCTTTATAGCTGATCTCAGGAAATAAAGCAAATAAATAGTTGAGAATGAGTTCAGTCACCGTGATCCTCACAAGGGTGGGAGAGAGATGGAGTATGGAGGAAGGAACAGGAATGGAATGAAACAGCAGGGAAATGGGGGGTAAAAAACAGCTGATGGACAGAATCATAAAACATTAACAATAAATATGGACTATCACTCATATCCTTATTGCTAAACTGGTGGTAGCTTAAGCATTCATCTAAACAGAGAGAACTAATTAAGAGCATTAACTTGTAAGTTTTCTGTCCTTTAGTCAAAGTGCGAAATCAGGGCATGAAGTCACATGATGTTTGCATCACTTTTCCATGAAGCTGGGTCAGAACCAAAGGTTAAGATAGCTGTAGAAAAAAGAAGTTTTGCTTTGAGGTGTCGCTGTCCTTTGCACAGTCAAAATGCTAACTTTTATTGACACCTCATCACAGCGTCACGAGTGACAGAACACGATGTTTTCTTTGCAAACCCAGAAGCCACATGGTTAGATGTCGGTCATGAGTCATAGCTTTTCTGTTAATGTGAAGTGTCAGGCCATTATTGGCTCTAAGACTGTTTTACAATTCTCGGAGGATTTGTCAAATTGATTTGAAAACCAAACTGTGGTAACTGCCCGGCACCGAGCTCTTTGGAGGAGTGATGAATTAAATTTGTCTTGACATGTCGCATTAGGGGAAAGGAAGGAAATTACTCTTTTAGGTGAAGTACTTGACCATGCTACACAAATACATTTTAAAAAAATGTATCCTCTTATCTACATTTGTTGATTTTCATATAGATCTCATATCAGCCCCTCGCCCCCAAGCTTTAATCATAACCAATGGTAGAAAACGTTAAAAAGACTTCAGATCAGTGACTTCAGCCTCTTCCAACTTAGTCCACACTGAAAGGAGGAGATGAGAGCATAAATCAAGCCCATTAGCCCTCAGGTCTCCTGGTGACAGTTCCCGCCCTATGGCTGATGTAAACCAAACTTACTGTTTGGAGATGAAGAAGCCTGTCATACAGCTGCAGCCACCTCACCCCCTGTCATCCTCCCTTGGCGATGCTCAGGCATTAATAGCAAATCGATTGCAGTTGAGGGACAGGGGAAACAAAAAAAAAACAAAACAGTGTGTTCATGTCCGGTGGAGGGATGTGCATATAGGAAAATACTAAAACATAGGCTCATTTGAGGGACTTACAGGCTATATATTAAAAGCCTGAGAACATTTTGGACATCGTTGCCAGTCTCTGCAGCCATATATCATTTGCTGAGGATAAATAGCAGTTGGTGGTGAAGACATCACAGGACAGAAAGACACAGCTGCAGCTGTTAACCCTTCTGTGTTACAAAAACTAACCATGGCTTAGAAATGCACGTTATTAATGCACTTTTCTCCTCAACCAGCTCTCTACTGCAGCAGATTTCATTCACTGGGGCTCATGAGCTTTATCTTCAGCTTTGTTGTTGTGTTGTGTTCTTTACCAGCCCATAGATTGCTATGTGACCTAAGTCTCCCTGTCTACAAGCTTCCCCCAATGACCTGATGATAGAAGTAATGGGGGCTGCTTCATCTCATTATGCCTAATAGTGTATTGATTTCAGTCTGGGAGAAATGACTACATCATCTCCTCCGTTAGCCCAAGTCATAGCGTACAGCCTGGTATGGCTACAGACACTCAGTACAGAAAACTACACAAAATCTCTTTTAATCCTTTTTAACTGTAATCTCGGCAGAATCCACAAGTAACTATCTCATTGAAACAATTCGGATGTTCTGTTGAATTAACAAAGTGAAAGTGTCCTTGCTCTGATTTGCCGTTGCTGCCAGCCTTAGTCACCACGCTATCCCTTCTCGTGTGTTTCTGTCGCTGTCTCCTCAGTGGGGTAATCAGCCATTCTCCTGCAAGGTAATTCCTGCTCAGGAGTGCATGTGGCCGACGCTGCGGAAATTCATTTTTTGGTTTAATTTCAGGCCTATTGATCGCGGAGCGCTTTACGACTGCATGACATCCATAATCACAACAATGGTATGACAGCGCAGATAAATAATGTGGCAAAGGCAGGGAGAGAAGGAGGGGTGAAAGGGAAGCAGAATTGAAAAAAGGGGAGAGCCAGGATCCATCTCTTACTGTATTCTGTATTAATTACTGAACTCCAGCCTATTACACCCTCCCAAACCCAGCCTAGTCACCTGATTGATCTCCCCTCAGAGGCTATAAATTAGTTTTCTTCCCAAACTTATCTGAAATCTGTTTGTTTAAGCATCCATTAAAGGATAGAAGCCAGTGCTCGACTGTAATTACCACAGCTACTGTAATATCTACAATTATTATGATTAGTGGAGCAGAATTAAGTTACTGCTAAAGAAACCACAAGAGGCCACAGCCATGGAATAATTATGAGGTTTTGCATTGAGTAATGCTGTAGTGTGCAGGCTGGAGCAATGTAGCTGAAATGAATATCAGATGATTGAGGCCACAGTGGATGCTTACTGAAAAGCAAAACATTTTTTATATCATTTTGTTGGCTTTTTAAAATTTTTTTACCCCCTTCATTAAACAGGACAGTGTAGAGGCAAATATCATGCAACACAGATCCTCAGCTGGAATCAAACATTGGATGGTGGTGCAACTATTCTGTATGCACTGTAACCACAGAACACCCGGGAAAGCAAAAATTATCAGGGCAAATGTTTAAATTGTAAACTTGTATTTATTCTGGTGGAGCTTACTGATGCCGCCACTGGCTATTTGATTTAAAATTAGATACTTCCACATCATTTTACACCTTTTATGAGATATTTGTGGAAATATGCACACTTTCCCGTCAAGCTGCTGAATCATTTTCTCCTCAGTAACTATAAATGCCTATTTCGGAGCCAGCAGGGGCCAGCGCGGTGTTTGTGTGGGCAGAAATTTCAAGAGAGTCAGAGGAGCTGGTTTAAGCTGGTGGCAGAGGCCAAAGCAGGTCTTTCGCCTCAACTGCGTACTGTAACTTCACCACAATGTTGCCTAATTACAAATGCAGCTTTAACCCTACGGTATATATGTCACACAATGAGATATGATAAATTGAAGACTGAATTGTGACCTTTGGTTGTGTACATGTAGTTAAATGATAATGGTGCCTAGTAAACGGTGGTGCCAGTAAGGCAGCAGTGCATAAAGCATGGCTCTTTTTGTTGTTGGAGTCTGAAGAGGGTTGACAGCAACCGCTCATAAAATGTCTCAAGTCAGAAAGGCGATAAGGATGCAGGGTTAATGCAGCTTGGCACACGGTTTTATTTGTGCGGAGGAGGAGAAATCCTGCTCTTCTCCCCCCTCCGGAGAGGCTTACGGCGGAGTGGATACTGTTGCAGGATGGGAAGCAGTGGGGTGATGCTCAGTGAAACAGCGCAAGCAGGCGTGAGAACGAGAAACTGACCATTTTTATTGTGGCCATATCTGACATACCGCACAATGACAATGTTATAACACCACCTTTCTTAGAAGGGATAAAAACTAATGAATCAATTCACTGATTTTTTTTTTTTAATTTTGAAAAGTTTTATCTGGTATCATGAAAATAATAATAAATAATTAAAGTTAGTAGGTGTTCATAGACAGATAGTTCATCTAATTATCTGCCAAGTAAGTTTAAATGTCTGCCACTTTCCACTTGGAAAGGTCAATTTCTCACATGCTCTACTACTAAAGTATGGACTTTCCCAGAACAGTCTACCAGGGAATAAATTAAGTCCTGGTTTTTCTGAAGAAAGTGCAAGTGAGTGGTAATGTTTTCTCTAAGTTCCTTTCATACATCAGAGCCTTTTGATCACTTTTAATCATCCAATCACATGGCAGTGACTCTGTGCACTTAGACACGTAGACGTGGTCAAGATGATCTGCTCGAGTTCAAACTGAACATCAGAATGAAGAGGAAAGGTTGTTGGTTGTTGTTGGTGCTGGCGGGCTTGTCTGAGTTGTTTTAGAAACTGCTGATCTACTGGGATTTTCCCTCACATATACAACCACTTAAGCTATGAAATGGCATACAAAGAACAGCCTGAAAAAGAAAATATCCAGTGAACAGCAGTTCATTGGTCAAAAATGCTTTGTTGATGTTAGAGGTTAGAGGAGAATGGCAAATTCCTTTGAGCTGATAAGAAGACAACAGTAACTAAAATAAAGCCTTCAGAGATACTTTTCTGCATACCTTGTCACAACCAAGGTATTGAGACTACAGTTTGTAGAGGATCACCAAAACTGGACAATAAAAGATTTGAAAAATATTGCCTGGTTTGATGAGTCTCAATTTCTGTTGCAATTTTCTGATGAGGCTCAGATCTTGGTGTATACAACATGAAGTTATGGACCCATCCTGTCTTGTATCAAGGCTTCAGGCTGCTGCTGGTGGTGTAATGTGGTGGGGCACCCTTTGGCCCCTTAGCACAAACTGAGCATCATTTAAACACACCACAGTCATCCTGAGTATCGTTGCTGACCATGTCCATCCTTGAATGAGCACAGTGTGCCCATCTTCCCAAGGCTGCTTCCAGCAGGATAATGTGCCATGTGTCACTGTACTCAGATAACCTCCACAGTCACCAGATCTCAATCCAGCCTTTTGGATATTGTAGAACAGGAGATTCACATGATGGATGTGCAGCCAACAAATCTGCAGTAATTGTGTGATGCCACCATGTTAGTGAGTTTATAGCTTTTGATGTTGTATAATTACAGGGTAAATTTGACTTTGTAATGTAACACCTAAAAGCACTGAGGTTTTAGAGCAAATTCCTGATTACAAGGTGATTTTCAGCCATGTTGCATGAAGTCACTGTAAAATTCTCCTCACTTGCCTTCATTATCCTGAGCCCCTGGATTCTCTGCTGCTAAACATGCATACACAATGAGACACAGCTTGACAACAAAATTATTTCTTGTTGGTGTCAGGGATGAGCACCGCTGGGAGTGAATTGTACTACCAGGCTCCACACCGCTGATCAGCTAAAGTTATTTGTATGTGAGTCAACAACCAGCCTGCTGTCTTTTTATTAGGGAGGGCTAGTGACCCTATCATGGACACGACCTGTTAAGAGAAGCAGCCTTTTCTTATCTGCATGCCCTTGGAGTATGCGCCTATTGATATGCCACCTTGACTCTATCTTCATGCCAAGATGCTTCCAATTATGCGAGCCGCTGGAGTGAGGCAGAGCGTGGGTTTCTGTACGATGAAAACTAGTCCATGGGTAATGTGATTGTGCTGCTTTTCCTCATAGGTATGGTTTCTGCACACCGAGGGGGGATTAAAAGAACAGCCATTTCCCTACTCAAGACTTCCCAGTTCACCATTTTTTCCCACAACTTCATGACCCCATAATGTAAATGGCTCGTGATAAATTGCCCATCATTGGGTCTGAGCTTTACAACAACTATCCATTATATTTAGCAGTCAATCTTAAAATGTGGGGATTTCTCCTGTAATGTCAGTTCTTCTGCAGATGCCTCTTTTAAGCATGATGTCACCACCCAGCCTGGCTTAGGTGACCTCAAGGCAACCCTGTCATTGACAGCATGCTGACATTCTGCTGAAGTGATCAGGTCTATGGTGGACAGCCGCTGGGAAAGTGAGAGACGAATAGAGAATACGTATAGTAACTGTTTATAGTTGTTTGAAGCTGCTTAACCCAAAAGGGTGTCAAATATTATTCTTTTCTTTTATGATTTTCCAGAAAATTTTCGCATGTTATCTCAGTTTGGACTTTGCTGCTAAAAAAAATATTGTGCACAAGAAAAAGGATCTGCACAGTGATTTAACTCTCAAACCTTTCTCCCTTTTTTTTGTCATATTCTAGTTATTTGGTATCCCAGAAGAGGGCAGCACTTCTTTATCAAACTAGTGACTTCTTCCTTATACCGTATTCTAGCATTTAAAGCCATGCCATGTAATTTAATGAGAAACACGCAGACAGAGATCATAATCTTCATTCTTTTCACACACACACAGAAAAAACTTAGAGGATGCTGCTTGTTTGCTGCATGCTTCTCATCCCTTTAATCTACTCTCCCCCCACTTCCCTATTTTGAAAGTGATTCAGACTAAAACACAGCTTGTCACATGCACTGTGATTTATGAAGAAGGCACAAGACAATTTGAAGCAGACTTTAGTCACTTCAAATTGTACTGCCCTTCTCTGCTCTGTCTTTCTGCCGCTCCTCCTCTTCTCCCTTTCTATCTCAACTCGCCTCACTTTTTCGTTTTCCCCCTTCTCCTTCTTTGCTCCTGCTCCACCCTGTAATCACGCCAGTTCATGGCTCTCATTTGGAATGGTATATATAGCAGTAATTGTCAGGGTGCAGTACTGAGACTGGGCAGAGCGTGTGTACTCTCTCACAGGGCTGTTTTGCAGTAAATCTCTTAGGGGAGAAAAAAGTGGACTGGGCTGGGGAGGGGCTGGGTTTGTGAACGTGCTAAATAACATGCACATGCGTAAAGACACATTCGGTTAGACAAAATGCTTCAACAGTACGGTAAGCACATGGAGAACTAGATGAAATTTTGAAAGCGCCCTAAGCAAAAGCACTGTACCTAATCTGCTCCTGTAAGCCATTATATTTCACTGCCTATTCATTTAGTCTCTCAATGAGCCTGACATGGAATTGAGTGGTGTCTCATAATGTGCTTTTCTCTACAATTATGCAAATGTCTTCATTATTCAGGAAGGCATCTCCTTGTCAGTAAATGGGAACAATTCCAGGTGATGAGCTAAGGCCTGTATATCAGGTGGTCTGCATATGATTTACGAGAACATGCTACAAACATACAAAGCAAAGAGGACAGGTGACTCAGTCCCAAGTGGAAGAAAACACAAATGATCATTTTCATTCATACATTATACAAGTTCATCTCCCCAAATGGAATAAAAAAAAAAGTCATTGTGAAGGCAAAAAGCTGTTGCATGGCTTTCAGTAAAAACATTCCTGCCCAATAATCTGAGATATTATCAAAAAATCCCATCATGTCTGTCTGCTTTATACACCATGGAACACTGCCTCCAAAAAAGATGACGGCAAAGCCTGTTTTGCAGTCCAGTTGTTTGTTTGTGTGTGTGTGTGTGGGGGGGGGGATGGGTGGTGGGTTTCATGTAGCTTGTACGGACAGGTCTGTCATTCACAGAGAACACACAGTCTCCATTGTGGAGCTGTCTGTGGTCTCCATCAGGTCAGGGTGGGGTGGCAAGGGGCCTTCCAAATAAAAACACGTGCCGCAAATGGGAAGTGGTCCTATAAGGATAAAATGAGAACTGCATAGCAAAGTGTTTATGAATGAAGTATGCTCATATCTCCTCCATCCACTGAAATTTCTCTCTCCCTCTATTTCTGACTCATCCTGATACAATGATTTAGCTTGCTTGAGTTCCACACATGTCCACACTGTAGCATGAGGCTCTCTGGAGATGTTATCAAAGTCTGACTTACAAAATCATATTCTAGCATGTTCTAGACACATCTTGTGTCTGCCAGAATGAAACGATAATTGAGATGCTTTCCAAAGAAGTAAGGAAGCGTCTTCCAGAGAAGAGTTGAAGGAGCACATGGAGTTCTCGCACTCGCTCCAGTTAACAAGTTCAGTGCATAAATAACAAATTTTAAAGGAGTTAAAGTCAAGAGTTTATTATACTTTCTTATAGTGTGTGTGCACTTGTATGAATGTTTTTAGTCCTGAAAGTGCATGAAAGGACACCAAACTCACTCTGTGAACCCAGGTGCTTGGCTTTCAAGTTTTCCTTTCCTGTTTGCCCAGCAGCTGGTTCATCCCAGCAAGTGACCACTTCACAGCTCTGCTGTTTTCTTTCTGGGTGGATTTGTCAGCTGTGATCAAACCAGACTTTTGTTAAGAGTAAACTTTCTGTTCAGGTATAGCTGATTACTCCACCCACTCGTCCCAAAGTTGATATGTTTGGATTTAGTCGCAATGCTTTTTGCATGTTTTGTTTGTTTGTTTTTTACTGGAATACTTGGTCAATTTTTCAGCTCCCATGAGAGTCAGTATTAGCAAATGGCTGAGTCACAGCAAGCCTAAGACCTTAAAAGGGCTGTCTTTTGGCAGTGTACTGTAGGTGAAACCTTGCAGAATAAAGCATTCCACCTGTTCTTACGAATCTAAAACTGAAGGACATAAGATGCCTGACAGATCATATCTTTCCTTCCGATTAACTTACACAGAGAAAGCAGGTAAAAGTTAATTCAATTTTGTTTGTATAGCGCCAAATCACAAGTCACCTCCTTTATATTGCAAGGTAAAGAGTCAACAATAATGCAGATAAAATGCTACATATCATATCATCTAGTTTTTCTTCTTACAAAGAAAATACACAATTTGAGTTGATCTCTCATCATCAAGTATTCTGCAGCATCATGCGAGGAGGAGGCAGGAATCAGAGGACAACTTTGTATGTGATGAAGGTTTATTGATTCACAGTAATGATGAATGAATGGATTGTGATTTGTTCTTTAACTGAAATGTGGCTCTGACTCAGACAGTGTCTAACTTTCCTCAAGGAAAGACGTAACAAAGCTTATCACCTTCATACCTTAAATTTTACCTCCAAAATAAACATGTGGGTACAGATTACTTTTTGTAAGAGTGCTCGCAAAAAAGAAAGAAAAAAACCCAACCCAATCCAGTTTATTTGGTGTCATAATGTATGCATCACAGCTAAAAGCAAACTTAATCACATCATGTTATTTTTAAGTTTCAGATGAGGTCAAAGTCCCTGAGAGCACAGCTTTGTAGATAAGCACCACGTAGATCACACTCTCAGCTTTAAAGACAGAATTAAAGCACAACTGGCCATAGAAAAACAATATCCCAGTGCTATGCCTACAGCATGGGTAATGATACAGTAATATGAGGAATATACAACCACTTAGTTATGGAATGGCATATAATTTTAAATAACACAGAAAAGACCATGGTAATATGTCAAAATCAACTGTACATGAGCACAAAACAACAGAAAAGCATCAGCAAACAGCAAATTTAGACTTTCCCACCCAAAATCTTAAGGCTTACTGTGTTTGGCTGGGCATGCATGATTATAACAAGGAGCAGTAAAGGGCCTTCTCTGGCAAGAAAAAAAAAGTCCTGGTGAGGATTACGACAATCTGCTGAAGAAATTAATTAAGTCTGCAGCTGTCTTTATGAGTGACATGACTCTTCCACAACACGTCCTGGAATCTGTCCACTAGAAAACCATCTTAATACGATCAACCACTAAGCCAGTAAGCCAAACACATCAAACACATTAATGGGTAAAATAACATCATTTACACGTGTCCCACATTGTAAAGACAATGTTGTATTATTGTTTGTTGTGCTAAGAGTTACTTATTCAGCAAAGTGTACAACATACAGTACATTTTAGCAGGCCTACTGTACATACAAATAAGGCCACTGTTGAAGCTTGAACAGTAGTTTTTTATTTTATTTTATTTTCTGCCAGACAAATATGTTATTCTCATTGGAAAGCTGAAAATGCCAGCTTGTGGTCTCTGTATGGCTCCCTACAAAAAAGGCAGCTTTGGTAGTAAAGACTGTATGTCTGCTTGAGTCTTTCTCCAAACCAAATCCCTTTCTATCTTTCTCCTTGTCTCTCTCATTCCTTCTTCCCCATCCCTTGCTAAGTCTCTGAGTAAATCCAAATCGTTCTTGTAGTCTGTGTAAACATGGCACCGTAATTTCTTCCTTTTTAAAGGATTCTATATGTAATTATTCCATAGTGTGTTTCTTTATAAAGCCTATGCTATAGCCTGAATGTTAACCTTAACAGTAAGTCTAACCAAACAGATGTAATTAAAAGGTTTTTTTTATATGCTCTCAAACCCAGCCTGCCTTCCTGCCTGCCACAAAACTGTGGTTTTGTCAGACCAGTGTTCTCTCCCACCAGAAAGGCTGGAAGAGAGGGTAAAAAAATTTACAGTTACAGTTGTTTTATTAACTAAAATAAAAAATATATCTACAATTATTCACTTGCATCATGGGGTCATTCAAATGCCAAATCCTCTACCAACTGTATAAACTACTGGTTTTATCCCTGGTTAAAAAAAAACTACATATATATAAATGCAACAAGCTCTTCACTGAGTGTCCTGTTTAAGTGTGAATTTCATGAATAAATAAAGGAATAAAGTACAGCATAAATAGCACAGTGAATGTGAAAACTAAACAAAAACCTTGTATTTCACTTTCTGAAGTGTAAAATGTAAAAAAAAAAACCCTTAATGCTTACTGACACAGGAATGGGGACAAAAACTAGAATACTGATGTTTAAAAGATAAAGTGCTTTGTTCCATAAAAGTAATCTGACATCTATTCTAGATGACTCCTATTAAATGCTGTTTTTCTTAAAACCAAAGTAAAAGTAAACTAAAAGGAAAACTAACCAAGATGTACTGTTCACCTGAAATATACGGAGGTTAATATAATGACATACAGTATTGTTAAAAAGCACCAATAATGCAAGTAATGTGAAAGCACAACGATTACAATTGATCCAATCATAAATTTCTATCATGACTTTGTGGAAAATAATTCTAGCACACCCATTTTTAGTCTTCAAGTTTGGGGTTGTGTTTTCCGTACAGCACCGCATTCCCTGTTGTCTTTGTGGCAGGTTAGTTACAGTGACATCAAGGTCTTTCATGTGTGTGTATTTTTAACACCTAATTTAAGTTACTAGTAGTCCACATTCACAAAAACAGTATGATTAGAATCTATATATAACAAAACTCTCACTTAACTAGAGTAAAACAACAAAAACAAAAATAAAAACATGTTGAGCCATCTTGCACCTGACAACTCTTGTATTTGGTGTCTGAGTTGAGAGTAGTGTCTCTGCAATGGTCGCTGCTGTGATAACGATGTGCTTAATATTAGTATGTCCACATCTTCCAAGGAGATGAGCAGGCACTCTTTTGAATATTATTTTGGGTCCTAATATCCCAAGAGCCTGAGGCCATCAGCTTAAGCCCACTCTCAGCGATCTCTGGGCCACATGAGAAGGCCTCCTCTGGACCCTGGGACAGGCTACAGAAAGTTGTTGGTGATTTGCCGCTGATGCTCAAATAGGTCTTCAGTTTCCGCACTATACGCATCACCTGCAAAGGACGACGATCATTATTATGAGTTGAGAAGTGAAAATTAAGATGAAGTAAGAAAGCGAGAAAGACTTTTAGCATCCTCACCTGAATGGCATCCGTACATGTAAGCTCTGTGGCCATCATATTTGCACCGACATCTCATAACATTGTTCATAAAGTCAGACTCAGCCATGTCCAATGAGGGGTTGACTTCAACCTGCAAAATAAAACAATCACATAGGGCCTTATTTATTGGCACACAGGACACACACTTTTGTCTAGTACTGTAACCCCAGTAGACCAGGTTCATGGATAAAGAAGGAACAAGTCTCCTCTCTCCACACATGGGAAAGACATTTAAATAAAGAGCAGTTGGATGTAAAATTGTAACAGGGCCTGTTATTAAACTGCACTTGTAGCTGGTATTGCTTTTTATAGTCAGTCTGTTTCTCATCTATAAAAAGCTGTATGACTTTTCCATACAGTATTACTATTGTAAGGATAAATATACTATGTAGTAATTTTACACAGACTTAATGCTGGAATGATGTTCTCTTGGCAGCGTTGGACATATGAACTGAATAACATGAGGCAGTAAAGCATTTGTGTTATGCAGAGCACGAAACATATTGTTTAATCATTAAGGGAATCCTCTTGTATTTTGCTTTTACAACTTGTACAAAAAGATTTAACAAAGACACTCCTGCTCACACAAATTGTGGCAATTGGCTGCATAAGAGGCTTTACAACTTTACAGGAGACCCAAGCGCCTGCAGCGGAAAAAAATCTTCTCTGCTTCTCAAACCAACATTGGAGTACAACAACGGCCTGAAATTAGCCTGAAATTGAAGTCTGTTTCAAAAGAGTAGTTATGCATAAGAATGTTTATATGTCTGAAATTAGTCTTATTATGAGCATTGCCATACACTCTACTAATAGCCTGGTCTGTCATTTGCAGAGCAGCTCTGTAACTGCTGATACAACCATTCTCCTAATCTGGTCTGGTGATAATACCGAGACACCATTTACTATAATGGTTGCTTGGCAAACTGCTGCACCCACTTTAAGTACAGGTTACAAACAGCTTCAAGCAAGCAAGAAAGCTAACTATACTAAAAGAGGGAGAAAACATCTTAAAAACACAGTGAATGCACAAAAACTGTCTCTTAATTTTTCAGTGTAAATTACAGTGCTGGACCAGAGTGCATGAGGCTTTTGCAGAGAGTTGGTTCAGTGACAGAATGTGTTACTCAGTGAGAAAGCGGCTATAAAAATAAAAACAGGGCAGGAGAAATACCTTGGTAGCAAATTAGCCATTCCTAATGGAAGAAGGGAACTAGATGCTGTTTGACTAAAGGGAGCCACTAGTTAATTTGGGTAAATTGTGTGTTTCATTAGTACAGGGTAGTTCAAGGGCAGGTCTTCTGAATCCCTCTGTAAAGCCCAGGATCAGAAAAGTCAGGCATTATCTGCACTTTACTAGATAAATGAAGGGACACAGCACAGAGGAGCGCTGCTATAAGAGCTGTTAGTAACTGCTTTTACTTTCCCTTTTCTCTTTTTGGTCCTCTCAATTAAACTGGTTCACACCCTTTCATGGTGCCCTTTGCACTTTCAGTGATTCCAGTTGCTGTCATTTGATATAGCTCAGTTTCTAGTCTGTCCTATCATGTATTTGCCTTTGAGCTGCCTCCACACTATGCTATAGCAATGCACCACTTCATAATTATGCCCTACTCATCTTACTTAAAATACATACAGTTAGCAAATGCCTTTATATATGTGTACGTCCACATCAATCATGACAAAATTAGATAAACCCATCCTCAACAGACAGTAGAGGAGTGTTAATTACAAAGACTGAGTGCGACCTCTCAGACAAACTGAGTAACAGCAATAATTATCAAACAGTGAGCTATACTGTAACCAGTCTACCACATCGAGGAGGTAATTGGGAGCATGCTGAGATCTGAAGACTGGTAGATCAGAGGTCTGTACTGGAAAAGGAAGATAATGAGATACGGAGTGTTTGATATGTTTTAGTCTAGTAGCCACAATGACTTAATTCGACAAAGAAATGAGAGATAGAGGAATGGTTGAGGTGATGACTGTTTAGAAGAAGGTCAGTAGGTTTTACTGAAATAGACAGAAATCACAACCAGTCCACTTTAAGAGTCTGTGAACCTCTTTCTTAATAAAAGAACCTCTGGTCTTGATGAAACAGTTGAACACTTTGAGAAATAAATGGGATCTTGTGCTGAAACTTAAATGAGAAAATTAATATTGAGCTCATAAAGTAATGTGCAAAAGTCTTGAACTAGCCCTTATTTCTTCATATTCTGCTAGGAAAATGGGAAATAGGTACAACAGTTTATTGAAACATATGCAAACAATAATGGAAATACAGTATATAAAGCAAAAACAGAGTTTGTGCAATGCTAACAAGCTTGAAAGTCAATATTTGGTGTGACCACCTTTATCATTCAACACAGCCTGAATTCTCTGAGGCAGCTTTCTTGTCATCTCTTTAAGTAGTCTTCAGGAATAGTTCTCCAGGCTTCTTGAAGGACATTCAACATTCTTCTTTGAATGTTGGCTGCCTTTTGTTCTGTTCTCTGTCAAGATGATCCCACATGACTACAATAATGTTGATGTACAGGCTCCGGGGAGGCCAGTCCATGACTGGTAGTGGTTCATTGTTTGTTTTTCAATCCAGGTTTGCGTTTACTGCATTGGCAGCGTGTTTGGGTTAACTGGCATGCCGAAAAAATTAAGCTATTGTCAATAAGACGCTCCTAGATGATACTACATGGTGGATCAAAATCTGATGGTATTTTTCTGCATTCATAATTTTATCAATTTTGACAAGATCCCTAAAACCAAAGGCTGAAATGCAGCCCCAAACCATCACAGAGCCTCTCCACTGTGTTTTGCAGAGGGTTGTTCTCCTGCCCTCCTCCATACAGTTTGACGATTTTATCCAAAAGTTTCAAATTTAAACTCTTTATTCCACAAGACCTATTGCCATTGATTTTTAGTCCACTTTTTGTGTAATTTGGAATACCTCAGCCTTTTGTCCTTGTTTCCCTTCATTGGGAATGGCTTCTTGACAGCCACTCCTCCACTGAGATGATTTCTGATGAGGATTCGGTAAACAGTAGATGGCTCCGCTGAAGGGCCTCATCTCTCATTTGCATTTCTCAGGTCCTGTGTCAGGTCTTTGCTGAATTTTTTTTCTGTTTCTTAGGGACATGACCTTCAGATACTGTTTATCTGCTGTTCTTTTTTTATTTTTTTTTTAGGCCTGCCACTTTTTGTTTTCTCCTCCACTTGGCCACTTGTTGCCAGTTATGTGTAGACAACACTACTTAGGTACCTTTATTATGCTTGAATGATTCAGAGGTCAGTGTTAAGTGGCTGTACAAACACACAAAAACAAACAAACAACAACAACAAGACTCAGAGACTTGCTCAAGACCACTTTAAAAAATGACGAGAACATCTGTCAAGAAAATATCCCTTGGAAGTTATATAAAGAAAGGAGGGGGTGGCTCAAGACTTTTGCACAGTATTCTACCTGTCATACATAATGTAGCCTACAATCAGTTAGCTTAGCTTTGAAAACAGAAAGCTCATTAGTGAGCATATTATACAGTATTGTGTTTGTTTAATAAGAAGAATGAGTGTAAAAATATCATTGTTGTCTGAGGATTTCCAGCCATTTCAAAGTTGCTGCACAAGGCTTAGAAGTCATTTTCAGTTTGTGCTGACAGTAGCTTTATTTTAGCCAAACAGACCTTTTTATCCAACTACTGGTGAAAGTCAAAATAAGCATACTTCCCATTATGTTAAAGTTTTTCTGAAGTTTAAAGTTGCTGATTTTTTCATTTTTGCAGCAATAAAATGTTCCCAAATTGGAAAAGGAAGAAGTGACACATATAAACTTCTGACCTGGAATACGTAGTCTCCTGGCCGTACATCAGTCATATCAACCCATTGACAGTCGATGTCATGGCGATATGTATCCCAGCAGCCCACAGAGATGCCTTGATCACCCATGTTATAGCAGGAGAAGCGTTTCTGGAGGCCTAAAACACACCAACAACATTATCAATCACATTCTCAAAGCTCATTTAATGCCTGGCACTCCCTGTTATTTTTAAGAGCCTTTAGCTTTCTGAATTGTGTTAGACCGCATACTGTATGAACAATGGCCTTTTTCATATGAGCTATTTCATCCATGATATAACAAGTAAATGGAGAGTGAACAAACAACAACAGCAACGATCTAATACATTAACCACAAAGTAAAAATCTGAATAGCTGTAGCTTTAATATTGATATTAATTTTCTGTCACTAATGGGAAACAGTATTTTTTGGGGGGAGTTGTGAATAGTGCTGAAAATTACCATCAGGGCAATATGTGTCCTCCAGACAGAAACTGGCCTTGTGTCCCTCTGCAACTCTCGTGCCATTCAGCGTCAGCAGATCGTAATGTGTGAACACCTCAATGCTGTGATAGTGCCTGTGACGACAGACGGGAAAGTCCAGGTGAGAGTGAGTGTGTGTGTGTCTGCTTGTCTGAGTGTGTGCATTTACACTTACTGAACACTAGCTCCCTATGGCTTACATCCTAATGACCTCACTGGGTGAACATGAAAGAGGGTGTCACTGTAACACCACTCACAGAAGCTTATTTTAGTTCTAGCTTGGTTGAGCTGTTTACTCATTCTAGGTGAATGGAGGGCTTTGAAACACACATCCATAGCTCTGATATGTTGTAATAAACTGAGGCAGACTTGACTGCACGTAGGCTACGTGGTCCTTTGTATTACACCTGACTTGTGGTAGCTGGACTGATGCAACCATCATTTCCACAAACATGGGTTGTGGAACCACTCGTGATTTGGGATATAAGACGACACTTCATTCCATACCAAGAGACATCTCACGCAGCTGGCACTATGTCACCCTCTCCATTCATCATGACAGGTTTAAAAGTGCTCTGTTCCTGGGCACTTTCAAACCTGAAAATAATCTAACTGCACAGGCCTAGTGAAGGACAAAGGCACTTAAGTCTAACGGTCATATTGCATGCTACCTCCGGGGCCCTTGTCAAATCACTGGCACTGAGGTCACACATCAGCATATTTTCTTTCCTGGTAGAAACTGAAAGCAATTAAAATAAATATAACTCAAATTACTCAGTGTGTAAGGAGCATTACTCCACATTCATATGTTGAATAAAGAATAGGTGTTTGTCTGAATATGTACTGACAGCTCCTGAAAACCCAAAATACCCAAAAATGACCATAAAGGCAACAACATTTAAAATGTTCTTTCCACTGCATCAACCCACACTCCTAAGCAATAAGCATTGTAAAACCTCCCTTTACCTCATTTCAGGGCTAACATACCTATGACACTGGTGCCATGTCCAGCTATCTTTTGATGCTCTGGGTCTGAAATCAGAACGACCCAAGTTCATGATGCGGGAGGAGAACCGTAGCAGGCGTCGGTGGCCATAAGGCCAGTTCATCCTGGCAGCAGAAGATGACAAACAGTTCTCCTCATTGGCACAGGTCAGAAGGTGGAGAGGACGGTCTTCCAGGTAGGCTGTCTCCTGTACCAATTGGGCATCCACCACAAGATCAGGTGCCGCTGGAGCAGATGCAATATATTACGTTAAAATTCAAACTGAATCAGAGCAGAAGACAATAGAGAAATACCGCAACTTACTGTCTGAACAGCTGACCCCAGCAGCCTTTGCTCCACCTCCACGAGGACAATGGACATAGTTGTTACGACGACACTGCTGAACTGAAAGCTCTGTGCCCATGCAGTGAGTTCCACTAAGAATCACATCGCCAGCACTGGGGTCACCAGGCCAGTACCAGGTCTCCTGTCAAAGGAAGGGTGTGGAGTTTTCTATCAGTAAACACTACCATAGTCATCACTGTCCAGTCATTGTTTAAGTTAATAAAGGGGCTGTGACTATGGATTGGTCTCTATGTGTTCATTTATTTCTCATCAATACCTTAAGACACTGCTGATTAGATTTTGATAAATCTTAGGGGAAAGATGCCTCTGACTACTCTACTCTGACATTTTCAAAATGAAACTAATTGGGTTAGGAGTGGGAGTGCTTCATTATCCTTTTAGAATATTTCAGATGCTGATGACAAGACTTTGAGAAGAGTTGTACTACAAAAAAAGATCAGAGTGACCTGTTATGTTTTTCAAGGGGGCACTTACCTGATGAGCACTGGCAGCGAAGCCCAGGCCCAGCTGTCTGCAAACCACCATGGCCTCAGTGATACCCCAGTTCTCACTACAGACAGAGCCCCAGCGTTTACGACCCCCAACCTCCATCAACACCTCCACACGGCCTTCTGATCGGACTCTACCACCAGCAAGCCGCACCTTGAAATTTGTTTGATCAAAGGGATTAAGTGGATAATGAGTGTGAACTAATAAGTGTATGAACTATGATGGTGTCATTTTCATACCGTTTTTTCTGTGCCTGTTTTAGGAACATTGCAGCGTACTGAGGCATCCTGGCTGTGTTTGAATGTCCACGGTTGGACTTCCTGGAAGTAGCAGTCTAGGATAGAGCGTTCCAGCCCAGTACACTGTACATTGTTCATATGGATAGGTCCCGTACCTGAGCATGAAGAACAAGATGTATTAGATTTAAAAAACTGAGGCCACAAAAAAGTCTGAATAAATGGAAACCCAAATAGCACGGACAGAACTGAAAGGCAATATCCTTTGTGACTGTCTGAGGCCACCCACCACAGACATGGCATGGCATTACAAGACTCTGTCATGCAATATAGCACAAACACATAAAACCAAGGATCACTGTTCCTTTCACATGATAAGCTTTCTCTACCCTAGCATCAAACCAACAATGTAAAGTTCCTATCAGTCATGACAAACCTTCCTGCAAGCCAAGCAGCAGCAGCACCAACATCTACTTTGGGCATCTGTCACACCTCATTACCACCATTCTTTTGATTTAGAAACAACAACGACTACCGCATTGTGTGTAGTCCGCCACCCTGGGTGAGCAAAAAAGTCAAAATCTATGTTAGCATAATAAAGGTTTCTGACTAGCATTCGTTTGCCATTTAAACCCGGATAATTTCTAAACAACATAGTAGAAAACAGGGTTTTATGAAAGCAAAGAGCTGGTGCTGTAATGATGCTGGATATGAAAACACTGAACAAACTATGGCTTCTGTGTTTTTCTAAAACAAAAGGCAGAAACTGTAAACTGAGAAATGAAGTAGCATTGAAATAAACACAACCAAACCACAAAAACTATGGGAAAAACAAAACCAAGTAAAAAGGGCGTAGAAGAAGATAGTTGGGACCAGATTGCAGCCCAACCAAATCTGTCTCTGTGTTGGTTTTGGTGGATTGTAGGCCTGCTTCCATACTGGTCACCATGCGTGGGTTCATATGGATGAAAAGGACATATCTAAACCACTTCTACCTCTATCTGCATGGTAAAGGCCACAAACTAGAGCCAAAATCCCACTGTTTAATGTATGAAGACAAACACAGGGGGGCCCTTCAAGGCAAAATGAAAACTGACAAGATCTATTTAAACCTTAGTTTGGGAAATCCACAAGAGCTCAAAATAAATTCTGCCACATGCATACTGCATCCACACAAATGCACACAGCCACAGAGAGTGTTACAAAATTCTTTGCGCATGCAAAGTAAACTATGGTATACAAACATTATGTGCTGTGTGTAGGGTACCAAGTGCAAGAGGGGGCCACAAAACTGTTTAGGGATCATCAGCTATAATCAGACTGAAGCATCTGTAATCATCTAAATTTAAGATGAAGGACAACAACAGGCATCATCATCACCATCATCTTTATAGCCAATATAAGGTACAAATAACAAAAATATTGCATCCTCAAAAGAACCCATTTACGCGCTAGCACACACACACACCCACACACACAGGTTTACACATTTGGCTGTGACTTCATTATTGATTATAAGTATGAATTATTCCTGACACAGAGACTGATCAAGATGTAACGACAAATCAGTTATTACTTTTCTAAGCCGAAAGCGGCTGAGCTGTCACAGTTTTTTCAGCGGTGCTGCTCAGGTTAAATGGGACCAAATCCTAATCTTCCCTAGGGCACCAAAATGACTGTATATGCACTTCATGGGTAAAATTACACAGTAAAAATAACAATGTTGGTCAAGAAAGGAAATGAAACATGGTCCCTGTAATTTAACTCACTGATGGTGACAATAAATGTAATGATGATGGGAGTTAATGAGTTTGCGGGTGGAGTCTGAACAGAACTAAATATTTTCTTCACTTTTGGTCTGACTGACGACAGTTTCCCAAATAATTAAATCATGAACACAACTATAAAATATCTAAGTTTTAGAGCAAATACATCTTTGAGAGCAATAATGAGACATAAATGCGGTATCTTAAATTTAGCATTTAGTATATGTAATTAGAATTGGCACACACTACAGATCATTTGGAGAGATTAGAAAATTGACTTTAGGGGATGGAAAGAACATAATATCAATTACATTCTTGTTGAGAATAGCACAAATAGTTGGTTAGTGGTTACAAGGGAAACCCTGTTCTTCTCCTCTCTGAAATTAAACTCCATTTTAGGAACAGTTAAATGTGTGTAATGTTTTTCTTTCCATGGAATGTCTCTCTTGCTTTCCCTGGCTATATTTTTTTTTCTCCCCCCAGTGAACTGCAAGAACCGTTTAAATTTCTGATTTGAAATTGAGATGGCAAAAGCCAACCTGCACCTAAGATCACCATGTTTCCTTTGTCACTGGGATTTCAAAGTCACCTATCCCAGTGGGATATGTCTGTATACCATAAAGGCAACTAAATATGTGCAAGCAAGCATTTCAACAAATCTGATAAGTGAGGCCACATTCAGAGGCAGACCCTCTGACTGGCGCACCACACACTGCAGTCAACCACTCGACCAGAGCCTTTATCAAATTATCACATTTGATCATCATAAATAAAGTAGTTCTCTCCTGTGGGGTCCTGCCGACTAAAAGATATAACAAAAATGATGAGGAATTTTTTTGTGTGCGCTTTGAAGACGTATACATATAGGTATGTTTGCAGAAAAAAAAAAGTTTACACAAATTTACACTGCAAGCAATGAACTCTTCCAGGATTTGTTTCTCCTGTGAGGGTTTGTTCCATCAAAGAGTCTTATTAGGCCTTTTCCAATGACATCTAGGCCTGTGTGCATATGAGCACATGGCAAATTAACTGCCGAAGCTTAATGTTGTCAAAAGGAAGGTGAGAGAGGACTTTGAAGTCCAGTCTCTCTTTCTTGCATGTATATAAGTGTATGTATACAAGTATGTATAGTTTAGTTCACAGCATTAAGTCTGTATATGGGTCCTGTTATAATATGTATCATATATGTGTAGCAAGGCGAAGTATGAATGAGCTGAATATAGATGTGGGGTATGATGCTTTAAAATTCACTCTTAGCCAGTCATATCACTGGTGTTATTCTGAAACAACCGAGTGAGTTAAACATGATGTCAGACAACTGGTCTGATGCATATAAAAAAAGTGTGTTTTTTCTGTAGTAGCCTGGTGCCTATTGGATATAATTTATTTGAGGTTAAAACAGTGAACAGCAGAGAGTAACTGTACTGTACCATAGTGTAACATATCTGAGAATGATTGCTTCAGATTTATCATGTTATTTTCAAATGACTACAGGGTTTTAAGAATCACTTACATTAATTTACCAATGCTCTGGCTTTGTTCACACAAAACATTATTCTCTGATACCAATTTAACTGCAAGTTCAAGCTGGAGATTGGTTCTTTTTTTTTTTTTAATTAGAATTCCTCACACTACATGTACATTTGGTAAAAGTCTAGTGGTATAGTAGTTAATATTTAATACTTTGCTGATGATAATAGATACTCCAAGGTGGCAGCTGAGATCCCAGAAAGATACATGGCTCCTTTTGTGATATTGTGCCAAAATGCCAGCATATTGCTTTGGGCTGCCTCCAGAATGAACTTTCTACCTATTTGCATCTCTAGAAGAACAAATTTGAAGGTCAAAATAATTAGTCCATGGGCCAGACCACTTTTTGGTCCATCTCAGGGAGGCAAAACTTAACCATAATTTTTGAAAAGTTACATGTCTGTAGATGATATTTTGGTATGATAGCCCTTCCAAAGTGGTAGCTTAGACACAGTTATCAGCTCATGAAGTTAACAACCCCTTAAGAAAAATGTTTTTTGACACTGTGTATATCTGGTTTTAGCCACGAGGGTTCCCTTTAAAATGATGCCAAACACTATATTCTAGACCTTTGATAAACGTCTGTACCATGAGCCTAAACCAGATATACACAGTGTCAAAAAACAAAATTTTTCTCAAGGGGTTGTTAATTTCATGAGCTGATAACTCTGTCTAAGCTACCACTTTGGACGGCCTATCATACCAAAATATCACCTACAGACATGTAACTTTTCAAAAATTATGGTTATGTTTTGCCTCCCTCAGATGGACCAAATTGTGAAATTTTGGCCTCTGGCCCACAGACTAAATATCTCATCACTGTAAAGCTTTCTCCTCTTGCCATTGCATAGCCACAAAAAAACAGTGCTGCAAGTGTGCGAGTGAATCACCAAACTATGGAAACCAACTCACAGGAGTGATATAATGTAAAATCAGGGGACTTATAAATTAGGGGACTTATCTAATTTAAATACACAAATTTTGTTTCAGCTAATGTGTTTTCCAGTCAATTATGACTGCAGTAGTTTCTCTCCCCTCCTCTGCTCTGTGTTTCACTGTGTGTGTGTGTGTGTAGGTGTGTGTGTGTGTGTAGGTGTGTGTGTGTAGGTGTGTGTGTGTGTGTAGGTGTGTGTATGTAGGTGTGTGTGTGTGTATGTAGGTGTGTGTGTGTACACAAGGCAGAGAAGAGGCAGGTGAAGTGAACATCACGCTAGGTTACTGAAGCAGTGAAGCTTAGGGGAAAACACTGGTAACTTTGTGGTTAAATCAAAGAAACCCCACTGAGGTAGAAAACTGAGAAATTATACATCTGTCCATGCAAGACATATGACTCTGAACCATGGCCAGATAATTTAGTAAAACCAGATGACAATATGACAATATGTATGCAAACTAATGCAAGAGCATACCACAGGAGAGTCAAATAAAACAGATTTAGTTCTTTAAGGTAACATAAACGGCCATTTAGGAGGGTAAAAGGTAAAAGAGACTAATCCAGAACATAAAAATGGTTTTTGTGATCAACTGAACAGCTAGACCAGCGCAACATCATCCCACATTTAATCTCCATCAGCAAGATTAGAGACTACACCCTAGCCTGTGGCATGGAGAAGCTGTTCTCACATCTCATAAGGGTGGGGACACCACTGGCGCAGCTGGATACTGACAGAGTCTGTGTGTGTCATCAAAGCTGGACATTTGAGATTGAAGCAAAGACCACAGCTCAAAGTAAGTGAATAAAAAGCTTGCTTGAATCTAGTAAGATTATGTCTCTGGCTTTAGTATCAAATGCCAAAATAAATCACTATGGCTTATAGCATTTCATTTTGTGCATGAGTGTGTATGTGTGTATGCACACATGTGTATGGTGTTTGGGCAGCTGGAAGCCCTGGCACAGGACTCACATAATCACAGCTGGAGATACTACAATCAACACATTTGCAGCTTCACAAGGTAACATACACAGACAGACAAACACACATGCCCACACATTATCTGATCAGTCAGGGCAGACGGGTGCGGCGTCTACGGTAAACAAAAGATAAGCAAAAAGGCTGAAAAGTCTCCCTGTCTTCTCTGGAATACCGTGACGCATGATAAACACATTCAAGCATCCAAATTACACAGTCAAAATGACTACATTAAATGTGTTTGCCAGAATCTTTAATGAAAAGTCCATGCTTTGAACAACAGCAATTTCTGGTCTTACCTTGGCCCATAAAGGCTCCATGCAGGGCATCTTTGGCAGTACCAAAGCCCAGTTCCCTGCACACAACACTGCCTGCTGTTCTGTCCCACAAGTGATCTACGATGGTCCCCCATTTTCCATCTTGGAGCACCTCCACACGCCCCTCTCCCAGTCTGGGGCCTGCCTTGAGGCGCACAGGCTGTCCATGGCAACAAAGGGAATAAAAGTGAGTTTACAAACGCAACTGCATGATTGTACTGATGTAGATACAACTTTATTAACCTTACCACAACTGGATAGGGGGCTTGAGGTCTTCCTGAGGAGATGCGAGCAAACTGAGGTCCTGGTACACACTTGACCACTGCGTGTCTCCCATTCTTACAAGGGGTCGGGCTACGGGGAATTGACAACTGAGCATGGCACTCAGACAAACTGTTCTCACTGCCCACACAGTGAACTTTTTCTACCCAAAATCCTTTCTTTTTTCGCCATAAGGCTCAGTCTGGAAAGAACAGAAAGTAAACTGTAGATAATATATTCTTTAAGATACTAACAACTTGGTTTTAATTTGTTTTCTTAATTATATAATTATATTACTGTATTACATTAAATATTTAAAACATAATCATCAATAATCCATATTTTATATAGTGTAGTTTGATAGTCAAAATGTAATAAAGCTAATCTGCTTTATCAGAAATGTGGTTATAAAATTACCAGTTTTTAGATATGCAACACAGGATGAGAATAGCTGTGCTTTTATTACCTTGTTGAAGGATCTGTAACCTTGGTATCCCAAATTTTTCTGTAAGAGAACAAAACAGAAATAAACATAAACATTAACAGGGACTGTCTATTTTCTGTGGTTGCAGACACACACACACACTCACACACACACACACACCTGGCCTGGGTGGCCAATTTGTTTATAATCTGCTTTTTTGTGTTTCTATGTAAACTGATTACATACAAATGTTTCTAGCTCAGTGAACAGTAACAAACACTTCCGTCCACCAACTTCCTTTTTACTAGAGAAGTAGTCTTACTGGGCTACTTGAAATGAATCATGCAACGTCAAATATAACTTCTACATATAAATCCAGAATGAGTTTTGCATGTGGCTTTGTGGTGAGTGTAAAGTTACATATATTGATAGTAATGACTAGTCCAGTTTAAGAATGCACAATCCTTGTCCTTTTTCAGTAACCTCACTTTCCATCTCTCTGTATATATTCAGTAGCATGTATTTCTATCCCGAATGTGGGCTGTTTGCTATTTATTATGTACTATGTTTATGTTTAGAGCCCATGTAATAGTATGTTCTGCAGCCACCAACATAAATGTGTGTTCAACAAGAATGTGCAGGGCAATTTTTTTATCTAAATTACACACTTTTACAGTAAATAAACTAAAACAGACTTTCTGAATAAAAGATCTTTTGCAACAGGCAATGCCGCTTAACAGCAGTGACTCCAAGATGTAAGCTACAGTATAAAGAGATTTAAAAAAACAAACAAAACAAAAAAGTGATATTTTGATCTATGCCGTTAATCTCCAAAACCGCACAGAGAAAAAATGCCATGCCATCCAACATCTGTGAAGAACATTTTCTGCAAAAAAACAAACAAAAAAAAACAGGGTTTGACCAAACACAGTACGCAAACAGAAACTCTGGCACTACACCACACTGAATGTCCAAGATGCAGAGATTTCTGCTCCAACTAGGCTGGCTGACTTGGGAGAGCGGTGGAGAGGAAAGCCTTCTTTTCTCTTGGCAGACACACAGTGCACACATGCCAATCAGACCATACCAGGACATCCTCCAACCACTGCAAAGTGCATGCACCATTACCAACATTCACATAAATTACACCAAAACACAGATATACACAGTTCAACTAGACAGACATTTCCATGCACCAACAATGGTACATAACAGATAGATAATAACTAATAGTTTTTATATATGCTGTGCAATTTATAAATCAGGACAAATGGCTTAAAAAAGTAATTTAGAGACTAATGCAGTAAAATTCTTCAGTCAGGATAATAGGCCTATTTGTTGGGCTTCAGCATGCACATGTTTAAAGTCGTCTTTCATCAAAACAGTGGAAAAACACACACGGTGTCAATATCAGATTTAAATATTATAGACATCAGCAAAACACACAAATGTGAAAAGCTTAAAATGTCTCCCGTTTTTTGTTTTTTTGATACTCACACTGAAGAAACTAAAACAGACTCCAATTCTGATTTGAGTGGTGTTCCCTTTAAAAGAAACAAACACATCTAAGATCAAAGGATATCTACAGTATATGGAAGTAAAGGCAGGTCAATATTTTTATTTCTGGCATGAAACTAGGCATTCCTGGAAAGTTAAGAGATACAAACATAAAAAAAACAAAGTGAGGACGTTGGGATGAAGAAAGTCATTGTCAGTGAGGTGATGTTATGCTGATGGTCGAGTGAAGTCATGGGTTGCTGACTTTACACTTTCCAGAATCTCATAATAACCTGTTTCCTGATTATATAAGTGCTTAGGTTAAAAATATAAGCAATGCGTCAAAAGGTATTTCAGTATTATTGATATGTTTATATTTCATCAATCATTCAGTGTGTGTTTTGAAAAGTGCAGATATATTCAAAATATTAAACCAGCCCATTTTTATGGCCCATTTGAAGCATAAATGCAAACCTAAAAAGCTAAATGTAGGGCTTAAATGATAAACATCTGTAAACAATTTTTCAGTAAATAGCTTTACCCTGATACATAACTACATCATATAAAAAATATATATCAAACAAAACCCATAAAGACATTGTTTTAATTAATGTGCACAACTCAAAATAAAGCCCTAGATATTATGTACCTTACTCTAACTTGCAACTGGCTCATTGAAATTTAACACTTAAACTTTACAGTGTCTTAAATTACACTTGTAAAACATTTTAAATGTGTCTACCATGTGGCTTTGTAGTACCATGAGATAGTCAGCAAGGAACACATACACACTCATTTTCCCATGAGGCAAACATGTCTGTGACTTGTTTGTGACCTCACCACAGACAAATCAGCTAACCATTTACCCTCTTTAGAAGCCAGCAGGACTACTACTTAGTCTATAAATGATACATTCAGGTAATTCATTTGACTGAATTACAGCACTGTTGCTATGTTAAAATCAAGCACAATGAAACCCAAAAGTACACTTTTAAATACATAGAAACAAATGATAAAATGTAGCTAAAATATGAGATAATATGAGTTGCATGAAAGCTCCAGTATTTGTTTATTTTTCACCTTAACAGCATTCATCAGCCAGTGTGTCCAGCACTGGTAGAAAGAGACAGAAGCTAATGATACACCTACTTGTTAAAAGACATGCATTACATCACTGTTTGGGTTTTATCAGCCTCACACTGCTCAGCAGTGACATTGGGTCATTTCTAGATCTTCTGATGCTATGTCCAAATAATCTCCATATGTGTGTGTGTGTGTGTGTGTGTGTGTGTGTAAAACCCCCTCCCCACCCCCAAGTCTATTTTAAAAGCCACCTTCCACAGTCTGTTCCAAGCCACAAAAAAGCCAATGGCATGAACACAGAAATAAAAAGATGGGAAAATAAATTAAAGAGAACAGCACTGAAGAAGATCACACAGGCATTAGACAGGAAAACCAAATTTGGTCACCCAAAATGTCACCCATAAGCCTGAAAATGATACATTCATCATAACAAATTTTAAGCTGAAACATAATTAAACATAAAATGCCAGTTAAGTCCCCAAATCACTAAGGTGACAGAGGAAGACAGACAGCTGCTGACACAGCAGGCAGTGCTGCAAACTGCAGCTGTAATTGGCTATATTTCACACGAGCAAGCAAAAATCTGGCTCGTCTGACTGCTGCTCTCTGTCTTTCTCTCCATCTCCTCTTCTCTTCTTAGTCTCTTTCTCCGTCCTCACCATATCTGTCTTTCTCTCTCTCTCTCACACACACGCAGCTATAATTGGGGGTGTTTTTTCACCCTCAGCAGAATCCCTGGAGAGCTTTGGTCCTGACCAACTTGTAATTACAGCATCTTCAGAGTTTCATCCAAGTGACACAGGGAGCTGGGAGTTATGGCAGGGTCCGGAATTCTAAGAATGGACAGAGAGACTTGGGCAAGAAGGCTTGGCTTTGGTCAAACAATGGAGTACAAGCCAAAGCTTTTTTGGCAAGTGGAAGATGTTACATGAACACTACATGAACACAACCCAACTGTTTCGCCGTGACCCTTCTAACTATTATAATTATAATTAGAGTACAAAGTGGCAATTTAAGTCAAGTCAAAAGTGCAACCTTACATTTACCCATAAGTCCAGCCTGAAAGAGAATGAACATTTTCCAGTATTCATCTGGTTGTTATTTTGTAAGCTCACATTTAACACATTAAGATTTTAGAAACCAAATCTGTTAAATAACTTTTATATATGACTGGCAGCAAAGGCATTCAGGCAAATAGACTTGAAACAGCCTGAATTCAAAAACACATGTTAAGAGGGAACAAATATGCTTCTGTGGAGGCAGAAAACAGGTACAGATTTGGAAACAAACACATCATCATGGTTCAGACTAGTAGAGCTCCTGAGGCTTTAGCAAAAGCCCTGGTCATACCCAGGAAAGACAAACCCAGATGTATCACAGTCACTTCCATGCCAGAGCCTTATAATTTCCACACACAATAAAAGAATTCAAGCTTTTGGCTTACAGTTATCTAACTTTTTACTGAACACTGAGATGAACAGTATTGTCCCCTCTGTTGTGGCTTTGGGTAGATACTAAAAGAACAGGAGTCCTGTTATTTAAGCTCCTTTTACTTGACCTTAGAGGATTTTAAAATAAAATCTTAAGAAAGCCAGCAAGTATATTCCCCTGAATATTTCAATACAAGCCCTTCAAGCTACAACAGCCCTGTCCTCACTCTTCTTGATAAGCAGCTAATTCACCTCTATTGCAAACATACAAATCTATCAATCTAATTCCCTCATCTTCAGTGTTTTGTACCTGTACTGTGAAACTATGCTGCAAGAGAAAATCAAGCAGATGCATGAAAAGCACCACACCTGCAATGCGGGGAAGCTGTGGTCTAATAAATGATCCTGTACAGACCGTGTAGAGTCAGGCTGGGCTGTTAAACAACAGCTTATTCGAAGGGGCTTTTATTACTGAAGATATGATACCATATGATCTCCTCCCCCAACAGTAGAATCTGGTTATAGCTTCACTGTGTTCCCAATAACACACAAGTTCATCAGAGATAGCGTAATTCAAGGGCAATGCAGAAATACTTTCAGAGCAACTGCACTCCAGTTGTTTGTAAAGTCAATAAAAACTCAGAAAAGTCTATAAAACAAATAAGCTTCCCTTTAACAGTTACAGCCTTTCAGAAGCAAGAAGAATGTAGTACCTACAGCACAGAGCAGATGTTGTGGTCTGTTGCCAGTTGAGTCAGAGTAACACGAGCCAATAGAAGGGCAGAATCTGGGAAACTGGGAATCACCTATAGATAGCAGGGCTCCACAAGCAAGATCCACCTGGATCCACCTTCCGCAAAGGGTCAGGCACTATTCATTTTTTAAATAGCATTGGAGAAATCCTCAGCTAATGTGTGGTCCTCCTGTGGTTTATGATGCAAAACATCCCAAAAACCAGTGTTGAGGTTTTTTTCCAACAAAGAGGAAGTGTGCCACAGGGGCAAAAAGACCATGCCGGCCAGTAATCTGTTTGATTTGACAGAAGAAATTTTAATAAAACAAAGTAAAATGAAAAGTTTAAGCACTGACATAAAATCAAAAGTAGCATAGTACAAATTAAAAAGTTGTCTCTGTTGGTCAGTGACAAAGAAATGCAATCCAACCCATCCATTTTCTCAACAACTTGTCTTGTTAAAGGTCTTTGTGGGGCTGGAGCCTATCCCAGATGCCATAGACCAAGGTACACCCTGGACAGGTCTACAGTTTATTGGAGGGTTAACACGTACACATACCACATAGAGACAGGCAAC
>JAMQGT020001349.1:0-146689 GCA_024447675.2 Pterophyllum scalare | reverse complement strand
GTTATCTAATCTATTCGTTCAGTTACGTATTGCTTGCTGATTCTTTATCTGCTTGCAGTAAATTCATAAAAAGTGTGGGAGCTTGAACAACATGCATTTACAACAGCCTAAGGTCAACTTGATACAATGGATATGAAATTAGTTGGTAAATTGTAACTTTTTTTGGGGACAAATTATGATGTCCCAAAGGCACTTTTTGGTGATATTGACCCAGTTATGAGAATTATTTTTTTAATGATTTATCATACAAAGGCCATTTTTAATGGTTGTAATGGCTATACATGGTTATATAATAAATCCCAGCAGTTCAACAATGTTCTTACCATTTTCACATTCAATAAAATACAACCTTGAGTATGATGCTAAGTGTAACATCAAGTCAGTAAAACCTCTGGGATATTGATCTGGTCTGTTAATTAGTGGAGGGAGTTGTTAATTACATTCAGTTGCTTTGGTGTTAGAGAAATTAACAATAGGTACACTAGAGGGGCAACAATGAGACAACCCTGTGGTCACGCCCAGCACCATGGAGCCTAATTGGCATTTTGCCATAGGATACCAGAATTAGTGGGTCCAACACTGGCCCCCCTGTTCTTTTCACAGATGAGAGCAGGTTCCCCCTGAGCACAAATGACAGACATGAAAGGGTCTGGAGAACTTGTGAAGAACATTATGCTGCCTGTAACATCGTTCACCGTGACTAGTTTGGTGGTGGGTCAGTGATTGTCTGGGGAGGTATATCCATGGAGGGAACTCACAGACCTCTGCAGGCTAGGCAACAGCACCCTGACTGCCATTAGTTATCGGGATGAAATTCTTGGATCCATTGTCAGACCCTATGCTGGTGCAGTGGGTCCTGGGTTCCTCCTGGTCCACAACAATGCCTGGCCTCACGTGGCAAGATTATGCAGGCAGTTTCTTGGAGGATGAAGGAATTGATACCACTGACTGATCCCCAAGCTCATCTGACCTAATTCAAATGGAACACCTCTGGGATTTCATGTTTTGGTCCATCAGATACTGCCAGGTTGTACCTGAGTCTGACCAGGAGCTCAGTGATGCCCTGGTCCAGCTCTGGGAGAAGATCCCTCATGACACCATCCATCATCTCAATAGGAGCATGCCCCAATGTTGTCAGGTGTGCATACAAGCACGTGGGCACCATACAAACTAATAAGTATCATTCTGAGTTGCTGTAATTTTTAATTTTTTCACTTTGATTTTTGGGGTGTCTTTGAATTCAGCTCTCTGTAATTTGATCATTTTAATTTCTGTCAAGTAATGTGGCATCCTTTGGTAACATATTAGCCAGTCCATATTAGTGTAGATATCCAAGCATGATTTTTTTTTACCATTGAAATCTGATGTGTTTTCAAAGTGTTCCTTTAATTTTTTTTTTGAGCAGTTAACTTAAATTAGAATGACTGATTGTCTTAGGTAAAACAGGAAATAACACTGTGTGATAGATGTTTGAGTCCAAAAACAAAATTGCAAAAAAACAAAACACATTCCCTGATTTCTGAAACATCCATCTATCCATTTTGTTTAGTTTTTCCATACTCTTCTTTGACCTGCCTAAGAAATGTTAAAAGTCCCTTCCTGTTAGGGTGTTTTGTATCTCTCTTTTCTATTTTTTGTGTTTGTACATGTGGCTGCACAGGAGCACTATGTTACGCTGAACTTGGAACCATGATCACCAAATCAGGGGGAAGACACCCCTATTTAATGGAGGCTTTCGGCTCCATTATTGCCTACCTTTACTCCTGGACAACTGTCATGGTTCTAAAGCCCTCATCCTTTGCTATCATCACACTAAGCTTTGCAGAATATGCCTCTACTCCTTTCTACCCTGGCTGCACTCCACCTCTACTTATTACCAAGTGTCTATCAGCAGCAGCTATAAGTAAGTTCAGACTTGATGGCAATAAATTAAATATAAGTACACAGCCACTTTATATAAGTCACTGTTCATATATGACTATAGTTTACAATGTGTTAAGATCATCATGTGTAGAAATAGCAAGTTAAATGTGTATGTAAGAAAATATGTTATTAATTTTTTTTCTGTTATTTCTAGTTATGATCACCTTCATAAACTGTTTTAGTGTCAAACTGGCAAGCTATGTGCAGAACTTCTTTACTGCAGCCAAACTTATAATTATTTTCATAATAGTTGGAGCTGGCATCGTTCTGTTGGCACAAGGTAAGCTTTCTTGTGCATATCAGTATCTGTACATACAACTCTGCCTTTGTTTGTGCAAATAAATGTTAACCAATCTTTATTTCTAACATTGTTTAATGCGTTATTATGTATGTGTCCAGGAAAAACTAAGAATTTTTCAAATGCTTTTGATGGTACTTCAACGTCTTTTGGAGCAATTGGACTTGCATTTTATAATGGACTTTGGGCTTACGATGGATGGTAATTATTTAATTTATTTAACTTCACACCTTTTCAGGCTATATGTGATAATATAAGTGCTACTGTTCTGATTTGAAATATGGGGCACTGTAACCATTCTCAGCATTCATTTTATTCATTGAGTAAAAAAATAAAACCCAACATTTGCTTTTTGTCAAATGTGACGCTGTGCATTATGGCCTTGTTTTCATCTGTCCAAAGGATATTCTTCTGGAAGTCTTGTGGTTTGTTCAGGTGCAACTTTGCCAACCTTACCTGTGCTTCCATGTTGTTTTTAATGAGGAGAGACTTTGTCCTGGCAACCCTTCCAGACAAGCTATATTTGTTCAGTCTTTTTCTAATTGTCTCTCATGAACTTCAACATTTAACATGCTAACTGAGGCCTATAGAAGCTGAGATGTAGCCCTTGGGTTTTTGGCAGTTTCTCTGAGCATTGCACGGGCTGACCTTGGGGTGAATTTGTTGGGATTTCCATTCCTGGGAAGATTGGCAAGGGTCTTGAATGTTTTCCACTCGTGAATAATCTTTCTGTCTATAAGATCATGAGTTTCAAGTTGTTGTGCAAATGGCCATACTAAGCTTCCGAGACTCGATGGGCAGAAACAATTATTTTCTCTGAGATCATTACTGATATCTTTCCTCCTTGGCATTGTGTTAACATACACCTGAATGTTCCAGACCAGTTTTTATAGAGGTGGCCACACTTGCTGATGATTAATTAATGAAGTGCATTTAATTATCAGCACCTGACTGTTACTTTCATTCTTAATTCAAGTGGGAGCAATAAGGTCCTGTTCAGTTTTTCCCACATTTTTCCTGTATTTTGGCTTACTGTTTGTCAAATAATGATATAATGTCATATGCCATGTGTTGTTGCAAAAGCCTAAGTGAAACACATAAAACCATATGTTAGTGCCCCTGAAGATGCTGAGAGGGCTTACGCTATTCCTGTACATCAGGCCAGGAAAACTGGAATTAACTGAATCACTGCAAATCTCAGTCTAATGGTCTGCAGACGTGTAAGTGTCATATTCTATTTTATTCCATTACTTTCACAGGAATCAACTAAATTTCATCACAGAGGAGCTAAAAAACCCATTCAGGTAAAAACTTATCTTTAAGAAACCCGAGTTTATGAAAACATGGACGTAGCTTAGCCAAAAAGTTTAGCTTTCATATTGTGATGAAATAACTACACAAAGTATGCCTCTTTTAATAGATTTTATTTTGTCAATTAATCTCAGGAACTTGCCACTGGCGATCATCCTTGGGATTCCTTTGGTTACTGTGTGCTATGTTTTGGTCAATGTTGCTTACTTCACTGTTATGAGCCCAACTGAACTGCTTTCGTCTCCAGCTGTTGCTGTGGTAAGGATAACAGAAAGTTCCATTTAGAATAGCTGAGAGACAAGTACTGATAAATTTGGTCTGTAACAACTTATCACTGTTAATAAATTTTAATAGACATTAATGAGAACTTTCCTGAAGGACCTGCTCATTATTTTACATGTATTATGCACAATTTTTGGTTTATTTCTGAGAATTGTAGATAGAATCTGAGCAACAGCCCTTTGAATCCACCCCCGTCTTTTCTGAAGCATTTCTTTGTGTCTTCTGAGACTTTTGCAGACCAAGTCCTTTATCCAGCAGCTTGGATTGTTCCTCTCTTTGTTGTCTTCTCAACATTTGGTTCTGCCAATGGGAGCTGCTTCACTGCTGGCAGGTAAAAGAGACAACTGTCAGATAATATATGTCACACTGATGGTTTGGCATAACTCATAAGCTGTATGAAGTGCATATTTGTGTGTGTGTGTGTGAGTGTGTGTGTGTGTGTGTGTGTGTGTGTGTGTGTGAGAGAGAGAGAGAGACAACAAAGAAAACCTGACAAGAAGAAAAGTATAAATGCCAAAACAAATAAAAAAACAAAAACAAAGAAAAAAACTGCCACATACATACAATAAAGCAATAATATTTAATAAGGTAAACCTAAAGCTTTTTTTCCTTTCTCTAGACTGGTCTATGCGTCTGGCAGGGAAGGACACATGGTGAAAATCTTATCCTATATTAGTGTGAAACGCTTCACTCCCGCCCCTGCTCTTATTTTTAATGTGAGTCCTACGCATTTAATTACTTATTTTGTATCCTTTCAAATGTGGTCTCAGATGATCAGCCGACTTATTTAATGTTTAAAACCTTGCATATCCTTTCACAGTGTGTTGATTACAGCTTGAAAATTTTTTAATGAGCCCTAATGAGACCCTGTAATTTCAAGTCTTATAAATATTACATGAATTCTCAAATAAGTAAACAATCCACTGTGTTGTTTCACTTCAAGAAAACAAGACTTTTCACTGTTTGGTTTCTCTCTGTTTTAGGGTGTTTTGGCTATTTTCTACATTATTCCAGCAGACATCAACTCGCTCATTAACTACTTCAGCTTTGCCCAGTGGCTCTTCTATGGGCTGACAGCACTGGCTCTCATAGTCATGCGTTTCACTAGAAAGGAGCTGCACAGACCAGTTAAGGTGAGGCTGCGTTTTGACACAAAAGACTATTCTATTCTGTCTGATGCTGTGCTAACTTGAATTAACAGTCCATATTATGACACACATTTGAACTACAACAGGATCCAGTGTTGAGTTTCAGAGACCGTTTGATATCGGTGCGATTGAGATGCAGATTTTTTTTTAACAGAACAGCTGTGATTAAACGAGCAAGAGAAACCCAAATATAGAGTTAATTTTAGAAAGCTTTATCCGGCTTTTGAAAAACATTTTATCTTTCTTATTTTTAATATTGTGGTGCTTTTGTTTTGTTTGTTAATGAACCACATTTATTTTTGTCTCAATGACAATGCTTTAATTGTCACAGTTGTAACAGTAGTGTAGCGTTACAACAGCAAATATTAAACAAACAAATAAACACTTCCTATGTACTTCTGTGCTCACTTGAAGGTACCGATTGTCATAGCAGGCTTAATGGTCCTGGTGTCCTGCTACCTGGTCTTGGCACCCATTATTGATAAGCCTCAACTGGAATACCTTTACTGTGCTATCTTCATCTTCAGTGGCCTTCTCCTTTACTACCCGTTTGTCTACCGGAAGGTGAACTGGGCACGCAAAATCATGAGTAAGCTTAAATTTTTGACTATGCGTCTTTCAAGTTTTAAAATTTGTCTGTTGGGAAACTTAGAAATATGTCATTAAATATGAATGCTGAATTAATGAAATGTGTCATCTTGCAATAGCCTAGGAGAACCGACTACTTAAGTGTTCACGCTGATTTGACCTCTAACTTTCATTCCCACATAGGGCCCATCACTATGCATCTCCAGCTGCTAATGGAAGTAGTTCCTCCTGAGAAAACTGAATGAGAAGGGCTCGTGCCGTGTCATTGTCTACAGGGTAATGAAAGATATCCTGCCTAATTTTGGAAATAGGAAATGTGTTAAGAGTGGGTTAGTGTCACTTCTCTTGAAAAACAAAGTAGGGTAAGATGAAATAATTTAAAGTTGTTGGTTCAGGGCTCAGAAATTGTATTTCTGTAAAATGACTCCAACTGCAGGATACAGTGGGAGTATCTGCAGGATACAGTATCTAAAATTCAAACTGAAAAAAAAAACCCATTAAAGAGTAGGATTTCAATTTAAGATACACAGATTTTTTGTGAATATAACCAGTGCTTGCATTAAGCAATCATTGTACAAGCAATTACTGTATGTGGCCACATTGCAAAACATTTTTTATTTGGTCAAAGATCACTTCATATAAACCTAATGGAATTACATGCATGAATCAGCACTTGAGCAAAGGGAAATGAAAACATTTTAATTGTGTTGTAAAGGAAAGAAGCACATGAAGATTGGGTAGATCTTGCAAGATGTGTAACTTTTCTTGTTTTTCTCAAACGTCAGAGATTTGTTAATGTTTGTGGATTTTTAACAGTGCTTTCCCCCTCATACTACAATGATGCTGTATAATGTTTACCTGGTGTTTCTTGAATATATTAATCTTGTTGGTCATGAAGTACACAGAAAATAAATAATTTGCGAGTCCAGCAAATATCTGTTCTGGTCTTTTTCATCAGTTTGCTGCATTAGCTAATTGTCTTTTGAGAAACTTTGGTCTATTTCATAATTTCAGTGGATAGATGGCAAACAGGGATTAAAAGACACACCAAACTGCCAAAAGTGTTTACACGCTCATCTGCATCATTAAATTCAGGTGTTCCAATCACTTCCATGGCCACAGGTGTATAAAATCAAGCACCTAGGCATGCAGACTGCTTCCAAACTTAATATTGGCTTCATATTAGCTCAAGTACAGTACAGTACGCAGAGAACTTCATGAAATGGGTTTTCATGGCCAAGCAGTTGCATCCAAGCCTTACATCACCAAGTGCAATGGCAAATGGACTGGTTCTAATGCTTTTCTACTCTTGAGCACTCACTCTGGATTTGGTGGTTGCCAGGAGAACGGTACTTGTCTGACTGCATTGTGTCAAGTGTAAAATTTGGTGGAGAGGGGGATGGTGTGGGGTTGTTTTTCAAGAGTTGGCCTCAGCCCTTCAGTTCCAGTGAAAGGAACAGGTTGGGGAAGGCCCCTTCCCGTTGCTGCAGACCAGTGCACAAAGCAGGTCTATAAAGACATGGATGAGTGAGTTTGATGTGGAAGAACTTGACTGGCCTGCACAGAATACTGACCTCAAACCGACAGAACACCTTTAGGATTAATTAGAGAGGAGGTTGCGAGCCAGGCCTTCTCATCCAACATCAGCATCTGATCTCCCAAATGTTCTTCTGAAAGAATGGCCAAACATTCCCATAAACACACTCTTAAATCTTGTGGAAAGCCTTCCCAGAAGAGCTGAAGCTGTTATAGCTGCAAAGGGTGGGCCGACATCATATTAAACCATTTGGATTAGGAATGGGATGTCACTCAAGTTCATATGCGTGTGAAGGCAAATGAGCTAATACTTTTGGCAATATAGTGTACAGTGAGGTCACACAGTCTTTCTCTGAGTTGATGCTTTTTCATCTTCAAGTGCTGCAAATTTATGCAATGCAGCAGGCTGAAGAGACTCTGAGGTCATTATGACAAACCCTTTTTCTGGGAAAACCACTTGACAGCCAGTGAATGCTTGCATACATTTGAGGTTTGTTGTTCAGGTTTTTTTCAATAGCAGCAGCTGAAATTGCATATTAAATTCAGTGTTACAAGACATGTAAGAGATGAAGGAAAGCCCAGTCTCATAATGAAACATGAAATGGTCACGAAAAAGTGTTCATGTACATGAATTATCATATTTTTTCATGTCAATGTGCATGAATTCATAAATGTATTTTAATAGGAAATATACACTCACTGGACACTTTATTAATGACTTTTGCCTTCATAAGTGCCTCAGTTCTTCATGGAAAAGATTCAACAAGGTGCTGAAAACATTCCTCTGAGATTTTGGCCCATATTGACATGATAGCATCACACAGTTGCTGCAGATTTGTCACATTAAAGTTAAAGAAATACTCAGACCAGCCCATCTGGCATCAACAGCCATAACACATCAGGTTCCAGGGTGAAGGACACAACACTTTTGAGTTGAATTGCTTGAAAGAACAGGCTCATGCAGAAACTCTGGCTCTCTTCCACAGCATGTCTTTTGTCCTGTCTCTCTGCCCTCAGTCCCAACTGGTCACGGCAGATGACTGCCTGTCCCTGAGCCTGGTTCTGCTGGAGGTTTCTTCCTGTTAAAAGGGAGTTTTTCCTTCCCACTGTCACCAAGTGCTTGCTCATAGGGGGTTGTTTTGACTGTTGGGTTTTCGCTGTAATTATTTTAGATTACAATATAAAGAGCCATAATTATGGCAACCAAGAAACCAAAGTTTTAGAAGTGGCAAAAGTTGTATTTTAACCCAAAACCATGATCTTTTTTCAAAACTTAACCCAGTTAATTTTTAATCCATAACTTTAACAAAGTTTTCAATGTCTAAACTAAATAAACCCAACCCCTCCAAAGTCCAAGTGCAGAGTTTCATTTGCCTTTTAAAAGTATTAAATATTTTACATAGACACAACAAAAAATATTTTGTGTAGGAGAGATGACTAATGGGAATCTTTGTTCAGGGGCAGGAAAATAATGTCGAGGAACACAAAGAATCCCTGTAAATTTTGATTCCAGAAATCAATAGATTAAAGGTCATGGCTACTTCACAAACTTCCGTGAGACTGCTTTTTAAAGGAATGCAGTAAAGCTTAACAATTTGTGAATGATTACATGGACTAGACTAAAAACTGTGATATTTAAACCTGTGAGTTACACCTCTAACATGTTTTTTTCTAGCACCTTTTGTAAATAATTTCTCAGTTTAGCCCAAGTGACAATTGTAGTGAGTTACCTGTCCCTATTTGAGTGTCCACCAGATGTCAGTACAGCACTAATAAATAAATAAATAAATAAATAAATAAATAAATATACACATATAAAACTACAAATGTAGAGAGGCTCTGTATCATCACCGTGACATTTTAATACCAGTAATATACATTATGAATATTAAATATTGTAATTTGTAATTTGTATGTGTGCAATATTGTGAATATAATCAGCTGCATAATTTCATTAATGGTAAAAGGACTGAGGAATCGTACTTGTCATTGTTAATGCCATTTTAAAGAACAGATAAAAACTAAAAGTAGTAGTTAGAGATAAAAGGATGTGTACATCTAGGTTAAAGTGATTTGTTACTAATGAGATATGAACGAACAGGCTCCGTGCAGAAACTTAGTTTGGTCTTTGTTGCCCTCTACTGGCAAAGAGTGTCCTGAAATAAAGTGAAGATTTTTCCCAGAAGGTAAATCTGAATTGGCTCTGGGTAGTGGACATTTGCAGGAAGGCTGCTAAATAACTTCTGCCAAAATGGGTTGGATCTGCCTGTAGAAGCAGCATGCTGGCTGTGTAGCCTGCTGTACTTGGCTCTGTTTAAATGCACATGTTACAGCAGGATGTTGTCCTGCAGAATCAACTCAACAGGTTCCACATAAAGAGAAATAAATGTTGACAAAACAACATGACTCTCTTGGAATTGGCCAGCACATAGATTAGAGCTGTGATTCAGTGAACAGAGCCATTAAATATAATTGCCTATGTTTGTTCCGTCATATATTTTTTTCCTGAATTCAAGCGCTGAAAATTTGAACTAAGCAGAGGCGACCAGTTACATTGTGTTTCATCACTCTTTAATGGGTATCGGGTCTCAGAGTGAAAAGACACAACATTTTTCATTTGGGTAATGGGCAGAAAAGTAAAGCCAACCAACCTGAATTCACAGTAAGTTCTGGCTATATGCAGTGTTTGAGATGATGCCGACATTTCAGTGGAGTTTAGGGATTTGATGCCATTAAAGAATGGGTCCAGTGACCTTTTTGTAGCTGTAGTTGTACTGAAACTGAACTATTCATGGTGGAGCACATCCACACTACACTCCTTCAGATTAGAAAAAGATTTGAATTGTGGTTCTGTTGTAAATGTGCAACTGACAAAACAAAGCATCATTTATCCTGATCCTGCTGGCAAGGTAGCTGACAGATTAAGTAGTTTACTTCTCAGTGCAAAGTCATGAATTCAAGCCTGCTAAAAAAAAAAAATCAGCTGCATACAAATTGTGTTTTACTGCTTTGACATTGCCATATGTCCAGCAGACAAAAACACAAATATCTCTGGACATTTTGTAACTTTAGACAGAAAAAGTCTCAGATTAAGTACCACCGTAGTTTACTTAATCTCTCTCTGTGTGTGTGTGTGTGTGTGTGTGTGTGTGTGTGTGTGTGTGTGTGTGTGTGTGTGTGTGTGTGTCTACCAATTACCCTAACCCCAGTCCTCAGAGGTCATGACCTGATTAATACAAACCCAATTCCAAAAAGTATCTTTGAAGGAACTGCCAATAAATTAGACGTCTAAAAAACTGTAGAAAGCCCCAGGATTGTTTTTAAAATCGGATGCAAGTCAAATAGTTGGAAACCTTAGGTTAACTTCTACAAATGTGTTGACCTTTATAATCCTATTATTATTTTATTTGTTTTTTAAGCTACAAATTGTATTAGAATGTAATGAAGTAGCAGGGTTCAAAGACATGAAATGGAAAAGAGCAAACATCTTGAGAAATTTTTACTTGCTTCCACTACTTTAGATGCACATTTAGTTTTGTCATAATTACAAAGATTATAAAAACTAGAATAGAAAAGCTCAGTTGAGTGTCTGTAGGCCTGCCAAACAAATTAAGACAGGCAAACTGCAATGTGTTGTTGTGGTTGTATTGTGGGGATAAAAATGCTGTGTGGCTCCACCTAAAGTAGGACACCCGATCACTTTACAACCTAAACCGTTTCCTTTGGACAATCACATTGACCAACATGTTTTTTATTGTGCTCAGGATAAAAAATAGGGGAGCACATTCAAGCTCCATGCAGTAAGGAATAGAAAAACGTTTTTGAAGAGGAGAGGCTCTGGTCCTGTAAGCTTGTAATGATATATTCAAGTGCAGTTGCTTCAGTCTGGTAATTGCCGGCTATGGCATGTCTTCATCAAACTTTGCATTAGTGCTGTGATAGATTGATTGAACATTAATATGCCAAATACTCAGATGAAATTGAAAGTGCACTGTTATATACACAAATTCTGTGCATAGACATTCAGCTGCCAGCACACACACGCACACGCACACACACGCACACACACGCACACGCACACACACACACACACACACACACACACACACACACACACACACACAGACACACACACACAGTACACTCAAATATCATCTCATTAATGGATAGACAGCTCTGATGAGAACTCATCTGCATATCATTATCATCACATTACTGTGCTTTTCCAATCAGTTACTGAATTAGCATTTGGATTAGAACCTCGCAATCACCCGGCGACCTTTCGAAAAACTACATTATAATGTGTCACTAATGAACATACGCTACAAATGAAGTCTGTGCTTGTTCTGATGGCTTTTGGATTAAGAAATAATGCTTCATGAATTGGGAGAAAAAAGTATTTGGTTGCTTATTTTAATTTTGAAAAGTTTTGGGGGTTAAATTTCCTGGGCTAGCTCAAGGTTTGTCTGACATTTACAATGTCTGGCTTGACTTTTCACTGCCTGCTTCACTGAGTATTTTGTGATGTTAAATTTGGCCTAATGGTTAGATTTGATGGTAATGTCCAAGTTTAACTCTAAAGTGGCTCTAGGAAATGCACTCAACTCACTTATTTGGGCACCTGAGGGCAGAGAAGTCATGGTGAAAATTAACCTTGCTGAAGAGTCCAAATACAGAACCCAGAGAAACACTGAAATAGAACCAAGTATCACTTAAACAGTGAGCATAGGAGTCTGTTATGGCAACATGACCTGTTTTCCTCCATTGGAGGGCACACTTGAATAAACAGAGGCAGTGAAGGGAGCCAGAACCACAACATGCACATGTTGACCCTTTTACAGTCCAAGATCCACATCTCTCTGTTTTCATTTGAACACATCCCCTAGATTTGTGACTTACCCCCACCTGGCACTGCTCCCAGAAATTTTCTGGGTCTATCTTTTAATGTTAAGAACATAATATAAAAATGCTTTTCATTTTAATTATTAGGTTTCAAATGGCTATTCTCTTACAAATGTCCCATTAATAACTTTGCTTAATAGCCTTTCACTTGCTATCATGAATGTCTTTCTTTCTTCCCATCCAGCTGCTGATTTCTTAAAAGTGACATTTTGTAATTTACCAAATATAACAGTATGAAAGATTATTAAATCCAGTGAATCAACTTCATATTGTCGGTTACAATAATACCAGTAATTAAGTCTGATCATTTAAGCTGCCGTGCCTTATGTTACCAACCAAATCAGGCTTTTACTGTCTACTGAAATGATCAAGTGTGCGTACTATACCTTATAGAGAATTTTCTAAAAAATAAAATTATTTTCATATTGGTAATCACTCTTACAAAAAAGATACCCCCAGAACAGCTTTATTGTATCTTGGCAGTTGATTCAAGTGTCTGGAACACCAATGAGGATTTCCCTCATTTGTTGTTTTAATGATGGTGTTAGACAGTGCTGTCTAATCTGTCAGTCCAAAATCTCCCATAAGTGCTTAGTGTATGATTAATTTTCATGCCTCTTCTGACCTATAGATGTGAACCTTGCACTCCCATTGGGTTAGAAATGTTTGATCATGTAATAAAGGTGATCGATAACTTTATATTGATTTAAATGACCCTTCCCTTTAAGTAGGAAAGCAGACCCAAACTAAAGCAGCAAAATACCCCTGAAAGCACAACAGGGTGGGGTTTGCACAAAAGTTCTTCCTTTAATTTTTTTTTTACCCAGCCGTATGTAAGTGCTACTATGAGAATGTTGGCACTAAATTTAAATACCTGCTTTGTAATTACTAAAATCTCAAGCACATATGTTCACTGTTCTTATCTTATAAATCAGACACATTTTTAATTGGCTTCTTAGTTCATACAATTCCTGGTGTAGATGTTGATGAATAAATTGTTAATGACATGAACTGACCTCTGTTTTCTCTGACAGCTCAACAGGGTCAAAAGATTAAAAGAAAATCACTTAATGGAGAGAAAATTGTCAATTTGGAGATAAAAATTATGTTTGTTTATATCGTCGTGTCTTATCTCTTTGCATATGCAAGCTATCGCTCTTCCTTCAGTATAAGAAGACAGCAAATAAAATGGATAAGATTGATAAGATGGCTTGGTTAATCATCTTTTCCAGTGTTCTCCTTAACCTCTTCCTAGCTTCCTCACCTCCTCTTCTTTCCATGATCTCTCTCCGTGCACTTTCTCACACATCCTTTTTCTCTCTGTTTTTCCCGCAATTACTTTCCCCCCTATATATTCCTTTGATCTTCCTCTTCCTCTCCTCTCCTTGCCCTGCTGAGGCTCTTCACTTATTTTAATTGAGCAACTTAAAGATCAGTGGCTGATGCTATCATCGGGAGTCACTCAAAGGTGAAACCACAGTTGATTATAAGTTGAATATGTATGTGTTAAAAATATTTGGAATAAACAGATGTATTTGCATGTTTATACTTTCCACATTTGTATGCACATTTGTGTCTGAAAGTGTCTGGGGTCAGGAGTGGAATTCAACATGTAAAAAAGAAAAAAGAGAAAGAAATGCTGCTTGCTAATTGTATTGCTGTGCATGCTTTCCTCTTGCACCCACTGTAGTTTCTGTCTGTTTAGCAGCTCTCTTGATCAACAGATAGTGAGATAGTAGGGAGGCCGCTTATGCTGGATTCCCCGCCTGATACATGAGTGGCTTCACTGAACATTCTGCACACAGTGGGAGGCTGGACTTTTGGTGTGTGTGTGTGCAGGCATAATGAATGTGTGTCAGAGACAATAAAAAGAGAGGAAGAAATATTTAACTAAAGAAAGACAGTAAGTGAACAGGAAAAGAGACAGAATAAGAAAAACAATTGATAGGTAGTGCAAAGTGTTTTTACTGGATGCCTTGCAGGGTCCTCTCTGATGTTTATTCTGCCTGTGTGTACTTCTAAACATTGCCTAAAGCCATTGCTGCTTCACAGCTAAGTTCTGATCTCTCGGCTTATTGTCAAAGGTGTTGTCAATGAGCATTTGCGCAGCTCGAAAACCGCACATTGATGAAAAAGCATTTGCACTCAGTGTTATTTGACTGACTTCAATCAACACACAGCAAGTGCAATACGCTACACTGCATTACCAAGCATTTTGCAGAAAGTTCACTGCGAATGATATGAGAGACTTACACTGAAATAATAGGAAGTTGTACAATAGCTCTCTTCCACCCCAGATATTTAGTAGTATTTATGTAATTGCACAAACTTGGCAACTGTAAATATCGCAGTTAAATGTCTCATAAAAGAACCAGTGTTCAAATTCAAGATGGTGCATAGTGCTTATGCAAATCAATAATGCTGTTGACTAAACTGTAATTGTGTTTTCTGATATACACTATACACTACAAGCTTAGGCTGCTTGTCCTCCAGTCAGTAAGAGCCAGGCTGCCTATCTGGGGATGTCATTAAAAGATAACAAAGACTCTCATTTATGGACAAATGTGTTCACATAGATTTCCCATACAATCCATCTTGTAGAAGGCCTGTCTCTCATAATGGAAGTCATGAATCAACTCCCTTTCTATCGACACATGGGCTAATGCAACTGTAGTTAGTTAATCAGCATATTGTTTAGGCAGTGATTTGTTACTATACCTATAAAACAAAGCTATTACATTGGTTACACAAGGGGCGTGAAATTTGAGACATTAGATCACAGGTTACCCCAAACACAAATTGCATACATCTGTTTTCTTAACTGCTTATCCAGTTCAGGGTCACAGGGGTGCTGGAGACTGTCCCAGCTGTCATAGGGTGAGCAGCGGGGTACATCCTGGACAGGTTGCCTGTCCGTCACAGGGCTAACACAGAAAGACATTCAATCATTCACAGTTATATTCCAGAAATTAAATGTACTGTAAAATTAATGAACCTTTACCTATAATCGAACTTTGTGGTGATTCACAGATTTTCCAGACTTCTGCTTCTTTGAAGTGAAAATGAATGTAAAAACTGCCTTTGTGGCTGAAATGTTCTTTAAAGAACAAGCCTTCAAGGAGCCAGTGCTATATCAAGGACGTTCCTCAATGCATTTTTACAGGGTGATGATGTTGTGTGAGGAGCAAAGCCTGCAAAATACCCAATCCATAGCCCTAAGTGAATTAAAGAGCGGTCAAGGGGCTGGGAATGTATGCTGTCTTGCTGGATCTACATGCATATCAAAGATAATCCATAACAAGGGATACAAGGCTTTACATGTGGCTTCACTGTTATGGGTATCTTAAGTGAGCTGAATTTTCTAACCCATGTTTGATTTAGTGTCTAATTAATTCCTAAAGTTCTTGTGTTTATTGCAGGGGAAGGGAGAGAGGATACGTGGTATGTGAGGAGAGGGGATCGTTCTTTGAAGTGGTGTTCTCCAAATCTCTAGAGGACAGCCAAGCCTGAAGGCTGGACCCAGACTGTGGAGAGAAGCAACAACCGCTTTTCCACTGTGGGGCCAAAACTGGGGCTTGCCATGACCATGTTTGCAGCACTGAACTGTCACTATTATCTGTTTATTTGTAACAATATATCCCATCATAAATATAGTGTCTTAAGGCAGCAAAATGCCAACAAAAAAATAAATAAAATAAAATGCTTTGACTGAGACAAAGCTACAAAAAACCCAACTAAACGCTTGCTAGCGCTCGTTGAGTCCTGCACTGGAATAAATGCTCTTAGCAACACTAAAAAACAAGATTCTGCAATTCTCTGCGGCATCCCCCTCTCTGTGCCTAACTAGCTAATGAACTATCATCTATCTATCTTCATTCCACCCAAGGCCCAGTGTCCTCTGCAGAGAGCTGCTACTTCTTGGCAGGTCTTGCTGAGGGGAATTCATGCCTCCTGGCTCTAAAGTAAAGTGTTGCCTTTTTCTGAAAGTCATTTTAAGGTGAAAAACAGAATTCAGTGATTCTATTTCTCAGCACCGTTAACATTTGTGAACACAAAACAGCTCAATTCCCAGGAAAGTCTTTAATGATCCATCATGTCAGCAAAAAAAAAAAAAAGAGATTAACTTGAAAGAAAAAATTGTAAGTTGTCTACATGCTAATGAGCTAACATCAGCTTTAAAAAAATAAGAACAGGTGCTGTGTCTCATCAGAAGAGATTAACACAGGTAATTTTTAGATGAATATAGTTATGAAATATGTTGTATAAGGAAGTTTGCTCATGAGGATGATCAGACTAATCACCACCATTTATTTGTATTAAGCCAATGAATGGGGCATTGATTAAAAAAGATGGTTAAGAAGCAATTTTAATGTTCAGATAATGCTACAAAGAAAGAAAACATTAAATGCATAATTTGTAAATATAGCCCTTCAGGGAGGCATTCATTTTTCTCTACCATTTGAAAGTGTAAATCTTGAATCGGCCTCACTTCAGACATTCTGACTCATGATAAAATTATATTATGATAAATGATCATCATTAGGCATAGTGGCCATTTATTGCATTTTTCAGTTCCAATACTTGGCGTTACATTTTGAATTTTCATAGCAGGTAAAGCACAGTAGTTACTAATAACACTAACAATGTGTGCCTTGTATTCAAGATGAGTAAACCTTCAAAACATGAATTTAAGCCAGCATGCACATTACCAGGACCCTGAAAGTGTAGCTTCAAGGAATACATTAAAGCTGGGGTAAGCAATATGTTTTTCACATCATTGAGGGGGGGGGGGAGAGAAATAAATTAATAATAATCATATAGAATATTGTAATTCAAGTTTTCTGTGAGGAAACTAGACTCCTGCATCTTTTTTGACTCCATTTTCTTTTCTTGCTTTACACAATGCAGCCAGCCAAGGACTCAGCATTTTTGGCTAGAAACTGGCTTTTTCTCACATGTTTCAAGTACACACCAAGCACTGAATTATTTTTTAGCTTATAAGAATAATCAGTAATAATGGTTCCATAGATCATATGAATCTACTATTGTTAAAATAAATAATATTAAAACTCACCAATCTGGTTCATTTCCACACTTCACACAATATCCTAAAATTGCTTTTCAAAAGAGACGGTGGATACAGGGGTGTGTTTACGTACATGTATATGTAAATTATGTAGATATGTAAATCTGTTGGTGTGTTACCAGGATTGCTAAACCAAATGTATGTAGCAAAATGTAAATAAGGATTTACAGGGCACAAAGGGCAGGGCATAAACAAGAAGTGATGATTATTACTTACTAAATAGTGGAAAAGATGAGATTAAATAAGCTTATGCTTCTTCCTACTCCTTTTTGAACATTTTATCAGGGTTATTGTTTTCTCTTTTTGTTTTATTTAGTTCTTGTACTGTTGTACTATCTTAATAATTAGATTTTTAAATTCTTGTCTTTGTATATTTATTAAGTTTCCTCTCTTATGTATACTGCAGCTTAAATTTTGTTAATACTTTAAAATGTTTTTTTTTTAAACTCCTACTGAGGCATGTCAACATGTCCAGTGGAAAGCGTCTATGACAGAGTTCAAGTGTTTTGCATCTTAAAAGTTAAGGTTAACCTCCTTGGGTGTCTCATCATTGTACATTTATGATACACCCAGGGAGGGCAATTTTGTTTTTAGTAGAGTGAACACAAAATGACTACATTTATTCTTTTCCTAAGATACTTTACATTTTCAGTGCTCTGAGCTTTATAATTGCAGGAAGGGAGTTTTGTCTGGATCATACCATGATGACGACTCCAAAAGGAATCCTTTGAAATTGGTCATTTACCAAATTCAAATGGCATTTCAGTGCTTACAATGTTCATATCCTTACTTATTATCATTTATTAGTTTGTACAAATACATCAGTTTCTAACGTTCGTCTTCCTTGTTCCTGACACGCCTCCCCTCCCTGCCAGTGGTTCGTTCCTCACTCCAGCTGATCGGCCCAGGATCCCCGTTGGTTCCGTCCGTTGCTGGCTTTGATGGCCACAGCGTCTTAACGTCGACTTCAACTATTTTAGTTTGACGGAGTCGGTGGCCGATTGTGTCGTCAAATTGTCCATCTTATACTGAAACGCTGAAGAATTATCTGGCCAGAGCGTCGGTTGTATGCTTGTCAAAGCCAAGGGAATCTAAACGAAAATACGAGGCCCTCACTCCATCCACGGATTCACCTGCTACACCGACAGCTTGACAAGGGAGACAGACATGGGCGACACGGGGAGCGAGGGCAGCAAGCCTCCGAGTAACGTTAACGTTATACCCCCTCGCTGCCCCTGTGGGTTCTGGGGGTAAGCAGAATAACCTGTCAAACGTCTCGCTTTCTAATCCTTTCTTTCTTTGCGAGCAGCTAGCAGAGCCGATAGCCACTAGCATTAGCAGCTCAAACAGGGATGAGCCGCTTTTCTCCTTATTACCCCCTCCCCATTGTTTTGTAGCATTAGCTACTAGCTAACACCAGTTGGCCTCGGTAACCTTTTCCTGCAAAGGAAGAAAGCAGGGTAGCGAGTGTGGGCTAAGCCTTCCAGGTAATGCGACAGGTGTGAGTGTGTTAATGAACTGGATAGTCAGCGTGTTAAGTTAATGCATGAAGCAGTTAGAGCTGTCAAAGTGAACGGCCATAAACTGGACTCTGGTAGGAAGAAGCGAGCAACTGGTACTTTAAACTGAATGCTGGAGTTGCACAGACTTGCGACATTGTGCAATAATCTTGGATGTGTACAGTTTGAGTCGTGTGTTGGGGCATATGTTAACTTTGCAAAACAAGTCCTATGAACTCAAACTAGGTATTGTGAGTTTATTGGCATGAACTTTGCATCATTTTGTGGCTCATGCATGAATAGGCAAAAAGACAAATAGACATGCATTATAAATTTATTTATGTTTGCTCTTGTTGGCAGAGTTGATTAACTTTACAAATGCCAGATCTTACAAAGTGTCCTACATTGTTGTATTCTAATAAACAATGGATGCAACATTCTGACCTTTTAGTGGACATGTTTATAATTGATGACATTTAGTATCACAATACTAAATGTATTCAATTTTCAGCAAGCACAAATCATAAATATGTGGCACTCTGTGAGACAAGTAAGGACCCCTCAATTAGTATGCACAAAGTGAAATGAACCTACTGGTATTCTAAGGTAACTGATTCCCTTTATGTATATATTTTACAAAAATAACACCTAGCCTTTAGATTAGCATGGAAGTGCTATACAACAGCAAAGATATTGTAATGTTAGTCACCAGCTCTCATCAGCGAACGTGCTTTCAATGAGCGTAAGCAAAATTCAAACATTTTTAAGATAAGATAAAACTTAAATGATCCCATGATGGGTAAACTTGTAATTTTTTTTTCTCACAAAGTGGTCAAGAGCTACTTGATTATAGCTTACTAGGCTTCTAAATATCTGTGGTATTTGCACCAAAATAATGGTATCCCTACCATGATCTTATGGCTTTGGGGAAAAGTCTTTAAATGAGTTGGTTACAGTACCAAATTTAAGCACAAGAGCACCATATTTTTTGTTGTTGTTTTTGTTTTTAATGCATGAATTGACTTTCATAATTAAAATGGACCAATGTAGCACTGAGGATTTGTCCCAGTTTTGCTGCTTTTTTGAGCAAATTCTGTTTCCACATCCATTTTAAATCAAATGTCACAGCTGTGGCATGCACTCTGATTATATTCACTGTGCTGTGCTTCAGTCTATCAGGAAAAAAAAGATCTGCAGTAATTTGTGTTGGCTTTACATTTAGATTACATTTACATTTAAATCACACTTTGTCTATCATTTACGCAATTGGATCATTCCATTTCAGTTCATTAAATTAAGAACTTCCCACCTGACCCACAGATGTCCTTTAAAAATCTTCAGGGGAAAGATACACACCTTAATGGGAAGTATGCAAAATTTCAAGTCCCTACTCTCATTAATATACAAGGCACATAACATTCTTTAAAAAGACTCCAAAGCATGTGAATGGTTTCACCGATATTAAAACTTGAAAAAAACATTTTTTTTAAAAAGCACACTTTCATCCAGCTTCGTTGTGATATTTCCCAGGTATGACACCATGTTCCAAATCTAAATTAACTTTTAAGAAAAATGTTTTTTTAGTAAGAGCAAGTTTCTTTTAATATATCAGAAGTTTCTATTTGTTCTCTCTCATTTTCCTAGTATGAATTTTTTGAAATACTCATATTTCTATAAGGCAGTCAAAGATTATAATAAAATCTGTCTTTTAGGATAAAGGGCCTAAATTTCACCCAGTGCCTTTCATTTATTAGGAGTGACAAAATTTGAGAGATTGTCCCACTCCCATTATTAGTTACAGAACTACTGCTGGTCCAAAAATGCATTTTAACATTTTTATTAAAGTATTTCATAAACATGTCAAAAAAAAAAAAACAATCAACAATAATGCTCAGTAATGCAGCTTATATGAATTTTCTTTGGAGAAATAAATATTACTATACCAACAGATTTTATTTCATTTGAATCATAACCAACAGCATAATACAATACCTAAGTAAGTGAATGCACATGTTCTATTACCTGTCATTAAAAGCCAATTGAATTCTTCCATGTAAGTCTCTTTTATGCTGTCCTATGTATCTGCTACCAGTGGTAGTATGTGTTGTAATGGCACCAAGCACACATCCTTTCTTCTGGGTCAGAAATAACTGTTTGCTGGGTTGTGAGAATGCATAAATTGAATTAAAACATCTTGCTGTGCTTCAGAAACAATCACACCTGCCATACATTAATATATATTTCAAAAGTTCATTTCGGTAAAAGAAGTGATAATAAAATTGCAAATTTTTATAATAACAGAAATTTGCTCTTCTAAAAAAATGATTTGGTAAATGTCATGCCTGGGGAATTTCACACCAAAGTTGAATCAAACTGTGTTTTTATTTTATTTAGTTTTTGGTATTATTCAAGTTTTAATATCTGTGAAACTATTCACCTGATTTGGGCTGTTTTAAAGAATACTGTGTGCCTCCTATATGAGAAGCTGTAAAAAAAATATTGGTCCCCTACTTGGAGGATTGTGGTTTCTACAGGCTTCCAAATCTGCTGTCTGAGAGTGAATAGCCAATATATATGGCAAATTACACAATTCCTATTAAGTAGTGCGGATTTTTTTCAGTCAAGTCTGAGACGGTCAGGTGGGAGGCATTTGATTGAACTGACAGCGAATGCCTCATCACTGACTTTTTTGAGTACTATCTCCAGAGTCATAGCTGCCCGCCATGCCAATCTAAGAGCTCAGATGAGACAATGCTTACACTTGCTTACATTCACTCGTTTGGTCAGAGGGAGACAATATAAGTTGGATACTAGAAGGACTATGTTGGTTTTGTGGAACACTTAGTGGGAAGCTTTAAGTACACTTAATGGTAACATAACATGTTGTCTTCAGCGCTTCACCTGTTTCTGTCAGCTGCACATGTAGTCTGTGTGAACAGGTGCAAGAAAGGGCAAATTTATTTTGTGCTTTATTATTATTATTTTACAAATAAATACTAATTCCTTAAATTTCTGTTCTTGGGTGTATTATGGACTTGGGCTGCGAGAAGCATAATTTTGTTCCAATGTATTTTAATATGGCTGGAATGACAAAGTGAACTATTTATTGGTCACATTTAGCAAATCTATGAAAGCAGTGTTTAAGTTGAACCTAATGCTATCTTGCACATAAAGAATAGGTCCCAGTCTCTTCCTCCCAGTGAGGAAAACAGCTTATTACTTCAACTCTTACTGGATCAATATTTGATATTAGCACATACCCAGAGTCAAAGGTATTGGAGCAGTGTATTCTTGAAATAATCAGCCTGCAGGGTCTGTTTTTGGTAAATCCAGTGGCTTTAAAAATGTCAAATGAAGAAAATGTGATTTAGATTTGCCAGGAATCAGTCACTAATGTGCAGCATAGTGTTGCTGGCAATGACCATAGTTGTAGTTACCTAAACGTTTTGTTTGATGTGTATGGCAAAGTTATTGTAGCACCAACCTATTTAAAGATTTCACATTGGCACAAAAGATGTATAATGCTGAAAATAATGAGTATCGCTGTTGACAAGGCTATAGAAAATTATTGGATTAGTCAGGTAATTGCTTAATCAATTAGTTTAATTTGTTCTGTATTGCTATCCACAACACAGCATTTTAAATCAATAGAAGCACTGAATGTGTACCTGGCAGTAGTTTGTAGTTTCTTTCTGCAAATGACACAAAGCAGAAAACATGTTGTTCCACACTATAATGGGATGATAAAAAATACAACAATGATATACCAAACCCTGTAGTTTATCATCAAAAGGAACTTCCTATTTAAGTTTGTTCCATTTGTGAGAGAGGCCCCCTGATTTGCTTATTCATTTATGTTCCAGGTGACTGCTCAGCTGTGTAAGTTGTAGGGGTAATACTAAGTTGCCTTTTATGAAATGACAATAAGCTAGTTTTTAGAAACTGTTCAGGTCAGTGTTGTCTCCAGGCATTTTTCTATGTATGTAAGAGGATGTAAAAAAAGAAAAAGCATAATTATGGAAATTAGCATTGAACAAAAAAATTGAAATTCCTTTAGGCAACCTAAGAGCTATTCTTTCCAAGGTATGACCTTCAATTTTAGTGTATTTATGAATGCTATTTGATGCAAAATTGGCTGTTTGTTTGATATTGTGCTGCCTTTACTATTTCTATTGAGGAACACAACATCAAAGAAAATTACAGTAGGTATTTCTAGTGCACATGTAGAACTGCAGGGCATCTCTTCTTCCCTTGTAACATAAAACTGAGTTTAGCCCTTCCGTGTCACTGTTTTACCCCCAGTAACACCAAATAGACCATCATTTCATAAGTAATTGAGCCACATGCACTGGTGACAGTATGTCTTTGATTGCTTTCTATTACCTGAGTTCTAGTTGTATTCATTTTACCTGTCATTTACCTGCTCTTGTCAGGAGCATTTATTAAAGCTTAATTCCTTCAAAATATTTATCACCCTTCCAATAGTTCACTCTTTTGTGTCACTCAGACTGAATCACCAAGGCGACAGAGCCCATCTTACTGTCTGTTCCAATCAGATATTCTCATTAGTAACAGCAGTAGGCCAACTATGAAATAGACATGTTGTGTGCACTGTGTTGAGGCTTCACTCAGCTTAACAGCCATGGAGCTCCCCCCTCCGCACAGTTTATCTCACCCTTCCTCATCCCTTTTAATTTCCTTAATGAATCTGTGGTTTGATTACCTCTGATTTGTAAGGTTGATAACAGGATATGACTTGATGTTTACCCAGCACTGGCTTCCTCCCTGCCTGTGTGTCATGAGGTTTCTTCTCCAGCCTAACTTCTTGCTTCCTCCTTTCCCTTTTATACCTGAGACTCGACACCAGGAGACTGACAGAAAGCCCTCAGGTTGACTGCAGCTGACCCCACATTTAAAAATGAGGACAAAGGTGTGCAATGGAGCGCCCAAAATAAATAGAATGTGACTGATAGCAGCGACCGTCACGCTCAGTGCACAGACAGTAAGGACGAAGGCTGGAGAGGAAATGAGAGGAGCCTTTCTCAGAGCAAAGCCAGAGCCATCTGTTGTGAAAGAGCTGTGCCATTGAAATCAGCAAGGCTCCATAACAATGGATAACTTATATCAAAGGTCTTTATCTGCCATCGGCAAGGAAAAGTATGTTCAGGAAACTGTAACTGTCATACTGATACTTTAACCCTTACTGCTGACCACTAGCTGTGACTAGAGGATGAATCAGTTAACTGGTACAAATAACTATATGATGGGGAGTGGAGAGAGTTGCATAACAATCAGAGAGACAAGTTGACTTTTATTTAGCTCGTTTTAAAGCAATGTTAGGAAGTTTGTGATCATAGTGAGACAGAAAGAATCCAAAACATAGTTTCCAAAGAGTTTTAAATGAACACACAGCTCACTAACCAGCAGTTTCAGAGTTCTATTTACAGTACAGTCAGCATGTGGGACGGGTTTGCTCTTTTTTGAGTGTTGAAAACTGGATAGTTGTCGATAACCGGAAGGGGTGTTTGAAATACAGTTATTGCATAAAATACACATACACTTTTGGATTTTGAATTGGATTTTGTATTTTTATAAATGTACCTCAACAACATAATGAAAAGACTCAACAAATTTAATCTCTGTTTAATTTAGCCCCTTGTCTCCTCTGTTAGGCCTTGATAGGCTCACCCTGAAGTGTGGCTGCTTTGGTTCCGGTGAATAATTTATAACTAGAGCTCATGTCCTGCTTATCTTAAAGTTTATCCTGTCATTCTGTTGCTTCCCCCCCCCTTTAACTCTAAGACTGCTTTATTAACACAATTGCATTCCCTCTGTTTTCCTCAGGTCAAGCAAAACTATGAATCTCTGCTCAAAATGTTTTGCGGGTAAGTTACTGTTCTGTTTGTTTGGTTGACTGATTTTGCTGTCTTAAAACCTCCACATGGATGCACAGAAAATTTTCCACATGCCCTTTTTTTTTTCACAGACACTCAGAAGAAACAGCCAAACGATGACTGTGCTCCAAAGGCCTCTTCAAGCTCCAGCAGCAGTCAAGCAGACGTCTTCTGTAATGAAACAAACAGCAGCATTAGTCAGTCCCTGATATCAGGGGGCCCTTTGCCCGGAGAGTTAGGAGTGACATCTGTACCTGTTCAGGACGGTAAGACAGTCAGCAAGTTTATTTATTAATTTTTTTTTTTCCTGTGGACCTATGGATAGTGAAGCATTCACACACTAAAATGTAAAACTTAAAGGCTTAGTAATGTTATCTGTGTGATTTGGACTGCCTGCCCTACACATGAAAATAATGTACTGACTAATAGACTTCAAATTTAAAAATGTGTCAATGTACACGTTTATGAAATTGAATTGTCAAAACTGGAGCTTTTAGACGAGGGAATTTTTCTGTAGAAGACTGTTATTAGTTTCTATCAGCTGAAGCAGAAGCTGCAGTACCCCTGTCCTGGCTATATTTGTCCTCATGGCACAGATAGAATGATAAGAAAGGGCATCTATTCAAAAGCGAAGGTTTTAAGAGGACACCTACAATTGCCAGGGCATCAGTCATTGCTATACAGTGACAAGGTTATTTGTGGAGGCCAATTCATAACAGGAAAATAAAGTGGTTACCAAATGGATGTGCAGAAATGGTAAGAAAAAAAATCCCCACTAATCTGGTTCTCTTTTACCATAGGGCATATCTGTGTACATATGATATTGCAGATTTTTAGATTTAAAAATTGTAGCTCTTGGAACTGGCTATTAATAGTTTCATAAACTGACCAAACTTTGATTTATTTATCTGCCACCAACCAGTTATACTTGTCTGACCAGTGACTGAATGAGTTTCCATTTAATGCATGAAACTGATGCTAAAATATTTTGCTCCATAGCAGAAAAATCAATTGGATGTAATCAGGAATAATATTGCTAAGCGTGAGTAAATAATACCACCTTACTAGCAACAAAAGTGCTTAATGTCACCATTCTAGGAAAAGTAAAGATATTTGACTCAGATGCATTTCTAGTGTTACACACTTTTCACCAACTTTTTAAAAACAATATCAAGAACAGGTGGATCGTATAACACATATTTGGTACAACTCTTATCTTTTTACCACCCACAGCCACCCTGCCTCTTGCCTGGCTTCAGTCTGCACATGCACACTGCAGTCTTTCCTTCACAGATATCTCTCATAGTTGCTGCAGGGAGGAAAAAAAATCATTGTATAATAAAGGATTCAAAAGTCTCAGTCACGGCCTTTTCATCCTGCTTCCATATTGAAGATGGTACCCGAATATCTGGGCAACCACCAGCAGATTCTTCGACAGCTTTTGTCCTCCGCCTCTTAGGGTTTTAAACTCTGGGATGTACAGCACCCCCTACTACATGACCTGGTCTGTCAAAGTATTGCAGCTTTGACAGACCAAACTTTTTTTTTTTTTTTTTGGCATGGCTGAACAGCTTAAATATTAGGCTTCTGCATTTGTATTTTATTTTATTTTTTTTGGTAGTGTGTGAGATGGTGATGTGCACGATTTTGTATGTGTGGGTGCATACATTTTAAAGATATTTATACAGTTTGCAAATGTTTTCGCTAACTTTAGTTTATTTATTGTTGAATAATTTATTTTTCTGTTGAGAATCACATTAAAGGAAGAAACTAATATCCTTTTAAACTAATTGATCTTTCATCTGGTCATGTAGCAAATTGAAGGCCCATGTCACGACATGCTCCTGCAACCCATTTCAGCTGCACAGTATGTATGAACTCAATGACATCTCAGTAATACTCCTCTGCCCACTACCTCAGATTTAAAAGTCTCTTAGTAGATCTGCCTTCAGAAAGCAGATGACCAAAAGTCTTTCTGGACAAGGAAATCTTCATAAGTGTAAGTCTCAATAGCATTAAACTAGAAAAAAGTGTTGCTGGTGGCAGTGTGGCTGGAGTGGAAAGCAGCAGCCGTGGTAATGGGAGAACTGGCCATAACTGCAGCATCAGGCTGCATGGGAGAAGCAGAGGGTAATTTTTCATCTATTGATGAGAACATTCTGATCCCAGAGGGAAATTCACATGTCTGAGATAGCTCATCTGCTATTTGTATGAGAATTGAAAAGCCTGATGGCTGTGGTTACAAATGATTTTCTGTAGAGAGGAGTCACCCAGTACTGATGTTCTTTTGTGCCATAAAGATGTTATAAAGTGGGTGATCAGAGTTGTTCAGGATGACTTCTAATGCCTTTAGTGTGCATTTCAACCATCTCTCCCAACATGTCCATTCTTGCTCCAGAGCCAACTTTCCTCATTAGTTTGTCCAGCCTCCTTGCATCCTTGTTTCTGATGCTGCCACCCAGCAGACTGCAACATAGAACATCACACTTGCCATCAAAGACTAACAGAATAACTTCAGCATTTTACTTCAGATGTCAAGAGCTCTTTGTTTTCTTAACAAAAAGAAATGGTTCTGTATTCTGTATTCAGGGATCAGCGTAGTTTGTTATCTAGATGTAAACCTAGATATTTATATTATGTTACCACCTCTATGTCCACCCCACAAACTTTCACAGGTTGATGAGGGGGCCTTAATCTTTGGAAATCTACTATAATTTCCTTTGTCTTAGAGGTGTTAAGTATAAAGTGGTTTTTGTGACTTCAGTTGCTGAAGTCTTTAACAAGATCACTATTCAAATTCCTGTCCATTCCTGATACACGTCACAGTGGCAGTGTCATCTGGATGTGACAGGACTCAGAACTGTAGTTGAAGTCTGTTGTATACAGTGTGAAAAGGAATGGAGCCAGGACAGTCCCCTGTGGAGCACCTCTGTTGTTCATTAATGTCCCAACTGTGGCCTTTCTGTCAAATAGTTGTGATCCTTGAAACAAAGAAATAGTCTACATCCATCTCTGTTAGCTTGTCTTTCAGTGTATTTGGTTGGATGATATTGAAAGCACTTGAAAAATCAAAGAAATAACTCTCACATAAGCACCAAATTCCTAAAGGTGAGCTAGGGCTCAGTGAAGCATGTAGAGGACAGCATCATTCGCTCCAGTGTGTTGTTTGTGTGCAAACTGTAGGGCATCAAGTTTGTCTTTGACCTCAAGTCTCAGTAGGTGTAGAACCAGTCATTCCAAGGTTTTCATGACAGACAAGGGTGGATGAACAGATGTGAGAGCAGAAGTAGCTGTCACATTAGAGATGCAAAGGGTAGCTGTGGTGGAGAAGTGCACTGAGACTGAGTGGCAGTGAAGATACCAACATCATGAGAAGGATAAGGAGAAGAAGACTGAAGAGCAGCAGTAGATGTTGGGTGTGACCGCAGAGTCAAATCTGTTAAAGAAATGATTGAGTTCATCAGCTCTTTCCACACCACCCATAAGTGGCTGTCATTTCTTTTTGTTGTAGCCAGAGATGGTATTGACTCCACTCCACGTCTCACACATGTTGCTGTGTTGTATTGCTGTGTTTCTACCTTCTTTTTGTATTTTACTTTTGGCATTTTCAGTCTCTTCTTCAGCTCATGTTGCACCTGTTTGAGCCATTCTTTGACACCGTCTCTGAAAGCTACCTTTTTCTGGTTGAGGATTGCCTTTATGCTTCTTCCTGTCATAAAGGTGGATTTTTTTTAACCTGTTGGCGAAGTGGCTTGCTTTTGGAGTCAGCCTCAGGGGGCAATTAAAAGAACTGCAGTTTTTGGTAGTTCTACACAAATATGCTCCTGTTAGATTGCCTTAAATAATCTTTTATAGTTCTTTACATTGGAGAACCTGTTCCACTTTGAAAAGTTGGAAAGTTTGCAAGGTCCAATTGAATCTATGAAGGCAACTAAGAGAAGTGAAAGAATACACCATCCTGTTCATTTTGTGACTCCACTGGTACAATAATGTCTCTGTAAACATTTAAACCTAGAGGACAAACAAGGAAAGCTTTAATGCCCCTGGTTTCATTGCAGGAGATTTACAATTGTATCAGAATGATCTCAATATTTTAGTCTTCTATACCTTGCCAAGAAGCCAGGTTATATAGCTTCTGAGGCTATTGAATGCTGGCAGAAAATACTTTCAATCAGGGTCTTTAATCTAACAGCTCCAGCCTTTAAAAAAAAACTGTATCAACGGAGCCTCTGTGTTTAAAGCAGTGCTCCAGCTGAAGCAAACAGTAATTCTGTTTTTTCACAGCTTTCAAATTGTGAATAAAAATACACACACACACACACACACACACACACACACACACACACGCGTATGCTGGTCGAATAAAAAACAGAAACACATACAATGAAGTAATCCTTCAGGCAGGGCTATGGGCAAAAACAATATACAAAGAGGAAAGCTGAGAAAGATAAAGAGAAGATGGGAGAAGGAAGGAGTAATGATACATACAGAGTGACTGTGTGCTGAGAAATAAAAAGAGCTCATACACATACAAAAGAAGCTCAAATGGCAAGAGGACAGAGATGAAGCTAAAGGATGACACAGGCAGAGAGTCAAAATTAGTCATAATAGTGTCATGGAGAAGGGATGAAGATGATGAGCTATAGAATTTGTATATATGTGTGTGTGGGGGGGGGGCAGTGCTGAAGAAGGTAGTGTAGGGTGAAGGAGGAAGGTATAGATAAAAAAAAAAATCAGCGATGAGCCTTCTACCCAAACCACTGCGAAACAGAGTGAAACATGGAGCATAAAAATGAAGAATTGACACATACTGCACACACACAATAAACACACAAAGCCACACACATGCATAGTGCAAGTCAGTTCTACTCTTCCCCAGGAGTCAGGAGTCAGCTCAGTCACTGAGGGGTCAGCCATTTATCCTGTCCCATTACTGAGGACACTGCTGTGAAATTGTCCAATAAATCAGTGTCTCAGAGAAGCAGTGCTCCCCCTGCTGACTGACTGACTGGTTGGCTGGCTGGCTGGCTGTTTCTCTTCGTTTCGACCAAAGTTGCAATTAGGGCTCAGATACCAGAGGCCTGAACATGAACAGAAAGGAGGCAGTGGTGGAATACAGATATGCAGCCTTCTGCATATCTGTAACTTCTGTGCTGCCATGCGGTATTTTACAGGTCAGTGATAAGCAGTGGTTATGATGCTGAAAGTTAGTGTAGCACCCACAATGGGTCTTCTCATGAGAGCTCCCTGTGACCCCCAACCTCAAAGAAATAACCTTCAGTAACCCAACCATCAGCTTAGCATAATGCTACAGCCAAATGATTATTATTTTTAAAAGGGGGATCACATTTGTTCTGCTCTTTCCAAAGATAAACCTTGACATTCATATGTACACTGAACACAAACAAGTTTTAATGTAAAGCTTCAGGAGCCCGAATTAGTCAAATATGCTGCAGTTCTGCTAAATTTATGGCTAATATATGCAAAATGTCTGTAAACAAAAAGACTTCAACAAGAAAACTTTTGAAGACTCCCTTCATGATTTGAATATTTTTGACTGATGATGCTTTATACTGGCTTTAGCTGAACTTCAGACTATATTTTTTCAAAAAGAGATTGAGGGTCTTTTCCCCTCCCGTGTTAGTTTATATCACTTTATAGTGGCTATGCAAACACACAGAATCTGTTGACTGGAGTGGCTGTGGTTCATGAGGTAGAGCAGGTCATCTACTATTTAGAAGGTTGGTGGTTTGATCACTGACTGCTCCGATCTGCATGCCAAAGTATCCTTGGGCAAGATACTATGCCCCAAGTTGTTCCCCGATCCATTCATCGGAATGTGAAAAAGCTTCTATGAATGTGTGTCTCAATAGGTGAATGAGAGATAGTGCATAAAGCCCTCTGAGTGTTCATGTAGAGTAGAAAAGCGCTATATAAGAAGCAGTCCGTTTACCGTTCTCCTCTGGCAAGAAACTGCAGTATTTAGGACTTCAAGTGTAGATGCTTCCTGCTCCGTCTTTAAGTCATTTCCTATGTTTCAAGTCTCATACTTGTGCATTTACACATTTATGGCTAAATAAAGTGCACTACGAGTACCCAGATGTTGTTCTCATAATGGCCAAAAGCTGTGTGTTACACATTTCTCACCGTCTGTTATCACTTGCTTGGCTACATAGTGGGAAGAGAGGGAGCATACATTGGATGGTGTGCAAAGCTCCCAGCTCTGTAAAGCCTCCTCTTATCATAAAAAAACCTCTGATTGTAGAAGCCTGTGTGAAACTGACCGTCATCGCCCCTACTCTTTTTGGTGCTTCTAAACTTTCCTGATAAAACTGTGTCACTTGTGTTAAGTGTTACTGAATACAACAGGATGTTAATTTGGTGAAATATCTAGAAGGAAAATAAAATAGGGGATTCTTTATTGTGATAGACAAATCACTAGCTTATGAGTGTACCCCACTCTTTTTTTTCTCAATTTTAATTCAATTCAATTCAATTCAATTTTATTTATATAGCGCCAAATCACAACAAACAGTCGCCTCAAGGCGAACGTTTAGGTGACAATGGCAAGAAGGTTCCACTTGAGCCTTCACGATAGAACTTTTGCAAACCAGTGGGTGACATCAAGTTGCTGTCTTTGAAAAAATGTTACAATCTGATACAAATCTGAACGTCTAAGAGAACAAACAAAAGAATGTGTCGCTTATCTTGGCAGGTCTGCCGCTGAACTCTGAAGTTTATCCAAAAGAATTTCTTGGAAACAAACTGTCTCATATAAATCTCTGAGCTACCTTTCCTATCTTTGTTAGTGTCGTGGTCCGTGATGTTTGTTAGTCCTCTTAATGTTCATACCGCTCACGCTGCCATCATCAACTCCCTGCTCGCCATACTGTACACAGGATGAAGATGAAAATACCATAATAATGTTTAATGCATTAATTGTGTTACATGATACAGTACTCTCAGAAAAGTATGTGTTGTGTTATGGGAATGCTGCTGATGACAGACGGGTTTTATTTTTGTCGTTGAATCCACACACAGAGAAGTGGGAAAGCATTGCGATGGAGCAGCTGTGTGTGTGTGAAAAACGTGCATAGGGAGAGTGTGTGTGTCTAGACAGGAGATAAGACGGATATGGAGACATTGCTCATGAAGTATTCTCATAATGAATGACAGCTGCACACTGAGAATGCATCTTCTCCTAATTGGTTTTCAGTGTCTTCATGCTCAAATCTCTAAAATCCAGTGTTGTGTTTTTGTTTTTTTTTATGGCAGTTTCACTGACATCACATGTAGACCACCACTAAGTTGGGGTTCAGTTTGGTATAAGAGATATGCTGTTCATGGACAAAACAAATCACCATCGACAATCTCTGGGTAGTGACCGAAAAGGTGAAATCGTGGATACAAGCGGCTAAAATGAGCTTCCTCCAAAGGGTGGCTGTGCTCAGCCTTAAAGATAGGGTAAGGACCTCGATCATTTGGCAGGGGCACAGAGTAGAGCTGCTACTCCTCCAATATTTAAAGGAGCCACTTGAGCTGGTTAGGGCATCTGACCAGTATACCTCCTGGGTGAGTTTTTCCAGGCATGTCTCACTGGGATGAGGCCTCGGGGCAGACCTAGGACACGCTGGAAAGATAACATCTCTCAGCTGGCTTGGGAAGGTATTATTGTCCCACCAGAAGAACTAGAGGAGGTGGCTGGGGAGAGGGAGGGCGTCTCTGCTTAGATTGTTGCCTCCATGATCTGGGCTCAGATAAGCAGCAGAAGATGGATGGATGGATGGAGGGCCTGATAACATTATTTTTAACTGTATGCAAATATTGCTTTGACTTCTTGAGGAAATTATTAAGGCTGCTGGATACACTGAAATCTATTTGTCCTAATCCACTTTTCACAGCCATTAGGAGCCAAAGTCCTTGTTTGACATCACTAACAATTTATGTTCATAGTCTGTACTTTACTCTGCTATTAAATCTTACAATGCAACTCCCAGCATATTTCAAAGTTATTAAAGAAAATCTTTTTGTGCTCACGCAGGATCTTAATTTGCTCCTCATTAAGGAGTAAACTACTAGTTGCCTATTATATATGGAGAAATGAATGAGTGAATAAGGGAATAATTTCCATCCCAGCAAGTCACCGATCTATTTACACACCAGGAGATTTCTCTAATTATAACACCTAAAGCACTACATGATGTTAATGATGATACTTCAGACACTGGATCATGCAATAAATTATATTGCACTCACATCAGACTTAGCATCATTACGAGTTTTACTTAAACATCCACTACAATTGGGAAATTCTTTTTTGCAAACTTTGATATACAATATCTACTGTGTGCAAAAAAGGAATTCAAGTTAATGTATGATAGATGTTCACACATGGGAAAGCTGAAAATTGGTTAAATCTGATACTACTGCCATCAATTCAAGAGAGACAGATTTTTTTTTAAAAACCCCACTTAAAATTGAGGCTCAGCCTGTGCACATGTGTGGCTAATGCTGCTTTTCCATACTGTCTTTGAATTGTTCAAATAAAGGCAAAATCACAGTTAAGCTTGTGTTTAACAGAGGAGCTGGTGAAGGTAATTACCAGCAGCAAAAGCAATCAGTTTGAAGACAGATGTGGCCTTCAACACTGCACTGCAAGCTGAAAGCACACACAACCTGTCACTATGGCTTTCACCCATATTTAATTCAAGCTTTGGTGCTAACGACTGCTGATTGATAAGAAGTTGTCATGAGGTGGAATATAAACCCAGTAATAAAAGACATTTGTTACTTTCATTTGAAATGTCTTGAGTCTTATTTTTTTTAACTGTAGAAAAACTGTAATAACATTAGCGTATCTGTACTTAAAATTATCAAATTTGGGCACAGTAGAAAGTCACAAAATTAGCACACTATCAAAAGCTAACTGTAAGACTAAATCAGCAAAATTCTCTGAAACCATATCTGTATATGTAACCAGGTACTGTATAACAGAAGGAATAACACCACATGCAATTCAGTTTCAGAAAATAAAGAACTTGTTTGTTTTGAAAAATATAACAAACAAAAAAATAAAACTACCAATTACAATTTTGTTGAACTGTCACTTCCTTTAAGTTACATCTAAATAACTTAAATCTTAAATCTACTTAATTCTAAGTTCTAATTCTACTTAAATCTAATCTTAAATAACTTAAACTTAAATCTAAATCTAAACAGATAATTTCAATTTAACCCTAAATACATCAACAGTGGGCCCACACTCTCTCTGCACACACACTCAAGCTGGCACTGAATGACAGTAATTGTCACGTCGGAGGTGCTGCGGACTCAAAAGCAGATGCAGAGGAATCGGTTTTAGTGCACAGTTTTATTTACAGTGATGAAAGGTAGCCGGGCAGGCGGGCTTGGGAATGGAGGGGAAAAGGGACTCCGGTGATGGAAGAGGTGACTAGGGCTCCAGGGGAGATGTGGTGAGCAGGCCGTGAGGTGGGCTTTGGGGGGAGACTGGGCTGCGGTCTCCGGGAAGACTTCCACTCGAACAGGGAGGAATCTGGACACAAAGCAAACACAGGTAAGTCACGACGGAGATAACAGGAGAGACTCACGGGATGATGGCCGAAACTAACTGGTTCACAGTCAACGATCCAGCGACGGGTGGAAGCCTGCTGCCCGCTTGAGTAGAGCTGGACAACAAGATGATCAGAAACAGGTGAGAGCAGCTGATCGAGGAGGGAGGAGACACCAGCCAAAACCGCACCCACCAACACACAGCCACACACAAGGGGGAGGAACAGGGGTATGAAAAAAAGGACATCACTGCCAGGGACCATGACAGTAATACACATGAAAAAACTGTTTTATGCCTGAAGCGATGTATGGGAATGGTGCGGGCTGATCGAGCTAATCTTTCTTTCAGTCTCTCAGGCACTGGAGGAATGCAGGATGAACAGCACCTGTTGCTCTGTCTCTGTTGCAACATCCAATGAACTCTTGAGTGACTTAGCGGCTCAATAGCACTACCTAAATCTTCAGTTTTCCACATCAGTAACTGTCATCTATAACCTGTAATGTCAGCTGAGTGAACTGAACAGTGGATATGAATCCATTCACTTTGTTAATGAATGCTAAACATGCACTCAGTAGGCCAGGGATCCTGAAGTCCAGGCCTCAAGGGCCGGTGTCCTGCAACTTTTAGATGCGTCTCTGCTTCAACACACCTGAGTCAAATATAGAAGTCATTAGCAGGACTCTGGAGAACTTGACTGCATACTGAGGAGGTAATTCAGCCATTTGATTCAGGTGTGTTGGATCAGGGACACATCTAAAACCTCCAGGACACCGGCCCTTGAGGCCTGGAGTTGAGGATCCCTGCAGCAGGCTAATCAACTGTCACACACACGGTCTAATGCTAACTTGAACACACAAAGCTAATACAATACCTCCTGGGTATCAAATGATGACGGGGTGGGGTGGGGTTCCCCTTGGTATTGGTTGAGATGTCCCCACTAAGAAGGGAACAATCGTGAAATTATTTAGTGCATTGTGAACTGAAAAGACTAATTGCAGTGATAGCAAACAGGTAAAGTTCTCAGCCTGGCTCAAGAGGACCTCAGCCCGGGACTGCGCCAGGCAGTCACATGATGGGGGCATATCCCCTCCCCTTGCCAAAATCACAAGGGTCATAAATCCCGCCCTCTGTATGAAACCCTGATGACGTCTCTCAGTCAAGCTACGGATCCTAACACACACTGAAGTCCTCTCATTCTTTAGGTGTTACCAGCCTGTTCAGGACTCTGGGCAGGTTGGGGTTTGTCTGTATCTTTCAGCAGGTGGCTCTGTGGGTGGAGCTGTGTTTCCTGGGCTTGCTCCGGCATATCTGTTTGTCATTCCCCTTCATCAAGATCAGGTATTTTATGGCGACTGTGGCAGCAGCTCTCCACCAGATCATTGTCTCCTTCACAGCAGTAACTCAGCCAACCTCAGTGTGCTCTCCACTATAAATGGAATGCTTGTAAATATGAACTATGAGTAATGTAAATACCTTTTTAATATATTTAACACTGCATGTGAACACACTTCTACCTCCATTAAGCAGGCATAGCAGCCATAACACATCCATCCTTCTTCCCATCAACTCAGATTTTCAGTGGAGAGCTGAAAAGTTGCTGATGCTGGAAAGTTGTGATTAGATGTACATCTATAATCGTTTCAAAAAATTACTGTGCTACTCATCAGTGACCATGAACTATGAAACTAACCTTATTAATTTTACCGTCAGGTCAAGGTCGCTGAGATTCAAACTCATCCAAGATTTTTAGTAGATGCATCTATAGTGTGAATTTGAAAATCCTAGATGACATCGTTCTCAAGATATCGTGCTCACAAGATTTTCAGAAAAACCTGACCTCTGACCTTGACCCAATTATGATAAAAATCTCATCAGGTGATCTAGGGGTCACCGGACATCTTTAGTGCAAATCTGGCCACATATAGTCATTGACTGTCCTACCAACCCATGTGAGGTGCACAACAGTTGAAAAACAAGGCGGACAGTTTTGACTCTTCTCCTTGTGTCTGAACGAGAGCTGTGATCTTCACGACACAGCCCAGTTACTCATCTTTGTGTATGGGCTAATGAAAGAGCTTGAGATTACAGAAGAGCTGGCAGCAGTGAACTCAGTAAAAGGGACTACCACAGAAAGCAATTTATTTATGGAGGTAACCGCATGCTTGGTAAGGCTGGGGTTGGTACAAATTGGTAGGCGTTACAACCAATGGCTGTCCAAATCTGACCGGACAAAAATGTCAGGGTTCTGAAGACAATGCAAGATCTCTCTCAAATGCAGACTAGAAGGCAGATCTTGGATTTGCTGTTGATGTGACTGCACTAATGAATGAACTAAATACCAAACTGCTAGGCGGGCCATGACATGAAATTTTATCTCAAGCCAATTGGAAAGCAACATTCTTACTCAAATGCCAGCAGTGAAGATGCTGGCTCTTTTCTCAGTGATGACATTTAACACATTCAGATCCTCTCTCAGTGACGATCACCTGTCCACTGTCCTTTGCACCTCCACTTCAGACATCGAACCTGACTTTAATGCAGTTTTTCGAGCCCAAAACAGATGTGATCTCATTCGAAGTAATTAAACTGCAAGCAAAATAACAGTAGCTATAGGTTATAACATCAACTCTTACCAGTAGCAGTTCATAAGTAAAATTAGTATGGTGCACTGAGTTCAGCTTATTGGTGCAGTCCTCCACAACAGTCCCAGTTTCTCATATGACTGCTTGCGAAAATGAATTGCCCACCCCTGCTGTAAGGGATAATTATAGTTTATTTCAACCTGGCATAATCACCAGTGTGCCAGAATGGCCTGTCAGACTCAGAGGATGGCATATTGAAAAGATGTGAGCAAAATTAAATGTATATTTGGACAACTGTAGAAGGCTTGCAAGCGTTGATAAATATATAGTACTTTACGTAAGAGTCTCTGTTCCCCCAAATCTCTAAACTGAAAGTAAAAAGATTTTGGAATTAACATTTACTAGTTCTTTTCCTTGTGTAATCTCAAAGATTTTGTTAATATATAAATAAAGGCCCAAAAAACCTCACCTGTATTTGAAGTTATTTTCAGTGTTAGGCGCCTTTTTAGCACAAATCAAAACTTATTTTCATTTTAATGCTTACGGATTTTATTCTTTTGACTTGGTGGTAAACAAAATGAAGTATTCAGCAGGAAAAGGCCCAAATGATTCCCCTCAGATGAGTCCCCTTAGAAGTTCTCAAAACAAGAATAGTGAATATTGGCATTACATTAACAGTGTGGCCTTAAATGTTACAAATAAGCAGTAAACATTGTAAACTTTTGTTTGCTTTTGTCAACTTTAAAAACAAACAAATAATAGAAATGTATATGGATATACTGCTCAAAACCTTAAAGGAATGTTTTTTAATCAGAGTAGAGCTTCAAGTCAATTAAACTTATGGAATATTGATTTGGTCAGTTTCAGGTGCTTTGGTGAAATTAACAACAAGTGTACTAGAGGGGCAACAATGAGACAACCTCCAAAACCCTTCCTGGTTTTACAGGGGGAAGCCACTGACATTTTTTCCCTCCTTATCTGTTTTTTTCACTAGTTTTGAATTTTGGCTAGGGTCAGTGTCACTACTGGTAGCGTGAGGTGATACCTGGACCCTACAAAGGTAGCACGGGTAGTCCAGCTCAATATGTACCATTGCCAGAAGGTTTGCTGTGTCTCTAACACAGTTCCAAGAATATGGAGGAGATTCCAGGAGAGCTGGACAGGACCGCAGAATGTCCTTAACCCATCAACAGGACAGATATCTTTGTGTAAGGAGTAACAGGATAAACACTGCCAGAGCCCTACAAAATGACCTCCAGCAGCCACTGGTGTGAATGTCTCTGACCAAACAATTAGAACCAGACTTCATGAGGGTTGTGTGAGGGCCCAACATCCTCTAGTGGGACCTGTGCTCAATGCCTGGCACCATGGAGACCAATTGGAGTTTGTTATAGAATACCAGAATTAGCAGCTCCACCACAGGCACCCTGTGCTTTTTAGAGATGAGGACAGATTCACCCTGAGCACAAGTGACAGATGTGAAAGGGTCTGGAGAAGCCATGGAGAATGCTATGCTGCCTAACTGCAGACCAGTTAGGGTCCCCATGCTGACCCCTGTCCACCGCCAGAAGCACCAACAATGGGCATGTGAGCATCAGAACTGTACCACAGAGCAATGGAAGAAGGTGGTCTGCTCTGATGAATCGTGTTTTCTGCTACATCATGTGGATGGCCAGGTGCGTGTTCGTTGCTTATCTGGGGAACACCTGGCACCAGGATGCACTATGGGAAGAAGGCAAGCAGACGGAGGCAGCGTGATGCTTTGGGCAATGTTCTGCTGGGAAACCTACCATCCATGTGGATGTTACTTTGACATGTATTACTTACCTAAGCATTGTTGTGCACCATGCACACCCTTTCATGGAAACAATATTCCCTGATGGCTGTGTCCTCTATTTGCCTATCTGCCACAAAGCAAAAATGGTCAAGGAAGGATCTCAGTCCAGTCACACATCTGTGCTGGACAAACAATTCTGATCTATGGAAGCTCCACCTCACAACTTACAGGACTTAAAAGATCTGTTGTTAACATGTTGGTGCCAGATACCACAGCACACCTTCAGGGGTCTAGTAGAGTCCATGCTCGATGGGTCAGGGCTGTTTTGGCAGCAAAAGAGGACCAAGAGAATATTAGGCAAGTGGTCATAGTGTTATGCCTGATCACTGTATGGCGTATGTATTATTCAGTGTAATTACATTCCACTGCAAAACCTGGCAGACATACTATTATTTAAAATTAACATTTGAAATCAACCATAATTCCCTGAGGGGTTATTCCTAAATTTCCTTTCAAGTCCAACATAAATGCTGGAAACAAAACTGAGATCTTCAGTGCTCCCCAGTGTTGTTTCACAGCACTGATCTGTTGATCTGCACAGAAATGTTTGACTCTGTTAAGTGGATTCATTCAGCATCTTCTTTAATCAATTTTATTTTTTGCCTAAGAGTGTGAAGTTTGTCAGTTCTTCCATGACCAACCATTAAGCAAAATTTCATGCAAATTCATTCATGTGTTTGAGATACCCTCCACAACAAACAGAGAACAGACAGAATGAAAACATCACCCCCACCCAATGTTTGCTGGCAGAGGTAATAAACCATTACCACATTAATTCTGGAACAAGGCTATAATCAACATAAACAAACAGAACAGCTACTGAGAAGATTGGCAGCTGTGTCACCGCTTTTCATAATGTGTCACCTGGTTTGATCTTATTGGTAAGATGATGGATTGCAGGATTTTAGGAGCAAAACAGGAATTAGTTTTAGGTAAAAAGAAAAGTGAGGAGGCTCCAAGAACACCGACAGCTATATATTGAGGCAACTTCAACAATTAGCATCAGTATAAACCTGAACTTAGTTTAAACTATGTGTGTCAGAAGAATACACACATTAATAAAAAAAACAACAACAATGTCACTATAATAAATTGCACAAATGGCACAATAAGATAAAACAGTAAAAGTCCATGAAAATGTGTTATATAGGCAAATGGTTTTATGATCCTCATCCATTCAGGCAGGTTACTCCGGTGCCCTGTAGGCAAAACCCACCTTTAAATTTAAGCTTCAGCTTTGTAACAGCTGAGGATCTAAGGCTGCACACTGGCTCATATGGATGTCTAAATTTGTAATACAGCATGTATCTGATGTGTGGTTCAAAGGTTAGGGTTCAAGTTGGGCTTCTAGGTATCTGACAGCAGGCTTCACATAAATAGCCCAAGGCACTTTCAGATGCATGATTAAACAATATCATCAATTCATTGGTTAAAAAAAAAAAGTTTGTGCCATCCAGCAGCTGATAACACTGAGACAGTCTAAAAGTGCAGCTCAGTTTTCATGTTCACCAGATTTCAACAGCAGTTGCATTCATGTGTCACCTGGGTAGGAGTGAAGAGATGCGTTGAAAACATAAAAACTGCATGTATAAAGTCACAGATAAATCTGATAACAAAGAAACACTTGAAATGTTTGCTGATTTTGTCCTAAAAAATTTTAAAATGCTTTTGTCTCCCTGGAAGTTATACTTCCACGTCCATACCAGACGTACTATGTCTGTCTGTCTGTCTTATAATGCAGTATCTCTGGGTAATGCTGGCTGCTCAGTGTCGATTGATTATTATCTGTACAAACTGAGTCCTGCATCGATGTCTGTACAAAGAAACAGCTGTTTAATAATTACATTTTTGTTGTTGTTGTTTACACTATGATCGTTTTTTTTTATGTTTCATTGTCCTTTAAACACTTTGTTTGTGCTCTTACATTGTAGTTTTGTCATTCATTAATCTTCTTGATCCACAAAAACAGAAATAAATTTAAAGATGAGTCTGACGGAAAGCTTCGAAAAAATAATTTAAAAAGATACTTTTAATTATTGCTAATTATTTTGGCCATAATTGTGTTCTGATATCGTGACATCCAGTTTAAACCTGAATGCAAGCCTTCACTCAGCACTTGTGCAGGTGAGGTTCAGCAAAATTTCCCCAATTTGCGGTCTCGACTAGGCTCACTTTAACAAACTGTACCTCAGAAGAAAGAATACTCTGCTTCACTGACCACTGCTCGTCTGATCAGGTAGATACAAAAAGGTGTTCATGAGCATCGATTGAAGTGGCACACTGAGAAAAACACCACCGCTCATCCATTTCCCATCTCTCGTCCCTCCTCTGCTCTCACCTGTTAACCTCTTTTGTGAAATCCAACAGTGTCTTTCTGCCTCACTGCTTACACTGTCGTCTCCCGAGATGGGATCTCTGATGCAGGAACAGCTCATATTTACTGGGCTGGATTGTGACAGGAAGTGAAGGAATGGAGCGTGGTGTAGGCCCAGCGATGGAATGCAGTTTTTTTCAGTACAAATTGTACAAAAGTAAATAAATATTGAAACTTATCTTGCAGGAACCTAAACTCTGGATAACAATATGAGTAACCTAGTCTTGGATTGAAGCTACTTTGCTAAGGGGTTGGTTTTGGTGATGATAGCCAGGTTCATACCAGTTTTGTGGAGTTTCCCCAGAGCTTTTGCTATTTCAATTTTCATCACCTTCAAAACATATATAAATAAATAAACAAACTGTATCAGATCTATTATGAGATTGACCGAATCAACATGGAAAAGCCTGTTTTTCTGATGAAATAAAAACAGCAACCAAAAAAAAAAAAAACAGATTCTTGATGTTTGCAATGCAAGATATAAAGAAAGAAGGAGGAATAAGGAGAAGGATGCGGGCCACAGCAGATGTTTACAGGAGAGTTTAAAGAGTGCATAGAAAAAGAGAGAAAATAAGATGGGGAAAGAGTAGGAGTGATGAGTAAAAAAGGGAGGCACCAGGACAAAATGGCACATAATGACAGAGAGCAATGAGAAGAATGGGAGAGAGAAAGAAAAAGGGGGAAGAGAAAGAAAACACGAAAGAAATCAGGAGATGGAAAGGGAGAAAGGAGGAGCAGTGAATACCTAATGGAGAGTGGTGGAGTCTATTGATCCGCTCAGCAGTGCGGGCTGTTTCATTTGGTCATTCAATTATTCAGTCATTTGGTTGATGTTGTTTCCCCTGCGAGGGTTCGGGCTGCACACTCAGACCTCCCATGCGGAGCAGTCGAGTCACACTCGAAAACATGAAAGTTATGGTTCTGTGGGAGAGCGATAGAGCAACACAGGGCTACAGACTGGAAAAATGGATGGCTTTAGCAGGTTTAGATGTGTCTTTATATGCTAGTCCCCAAATCGCTCCAATTCAGAGGTTGTCACATTTTCTCTTCCTCATACATTTTTCATTTTTGTCTCCCATTTTCTGAGTCCTCACTTTCAGATTACTGGAGAACAAGTGCGTCTCTGTAGTGAATTGAAAGTCTAAAAATCCCCCAATCCATTTGTGACTAAAAGCTTTCTAACCCATGCGCACAAAAATTACAGCTTTAATAGAAACATTTATTTCCAAATAGTTACTTGGAGAACGTTTTAGCTTTAATAAAGAACTGTGTATGAAAGTACACAATTCCCTGAATAAGAAATAGCCAGCAAATATTTTGACGTTCAGTGATCATTGTCTGAATGTGAATTCGGGACATTGCATCAAGATGAAAACAAAGTTATTATCCTTTTGTCAGTTTGTCAAACCCAGTTAAACCAATTCTAGCAAAGTGCAACAATAATCTCCCAACCCGGTCAACCCAGCATTTAGATAGAGTTACATCCTTTAGTCTACTGATTCATGTTGCTGGACACAGATTTCCTATTTTTTTGTGTGTTCCTCAAAACACATTTTGAGTCCCTGAACGTGACTTTTCATCAGTCCACTCTCACATGTACTGATTAAAAGGCCATGAAAGAAAAAACCTAACATTTGGAGGTCGGAGGGGTGGTGGAGCCTTAAGTCATCATGAATTTTACACCAGAGACCCAAGTTTCACTCATGCATGCCACACTTTCTCATACATCATTTTTATGATTTTTGAATGTGTCGTTAATTATAAATGTGTTACTTGATTACCTGTAGCCATTAAAAACTACTTGTTAAGGCTAGACAAATATTGTGGTTTGGTTTTATGAACTGCTGTGAGATCGGTCTGGTTCTCTTCAAAGCTGCAATCATCGCTAACATCATCATCATGCAATCATTACACTTACACTGCTGAGCTAATCACCGTCAAAGTGAGGCTGCTATAAATGATGTGATTTTGAGCTGTCCCACATGAAAGGTGACCAATGCTGAAAGAACTGTGAGGTCATAGTTTGTGTGGCTCCAAAACAATTGCTTTTGCAACTAAAGATAATCTAGGACAGAGTTCTGACGTTGTTATAAATTTGGAATGGAAAATGGAATAGATGAAAGTAAAAACTGTGCAAAAACATATGTTTGGAATACCAGGAAAGAAGATCCACTTGAGCTGTGGTACAGTAGGAGAAGTCTTGTTTATATCTTGTCCTCTGGCTGTTATAATGATCGAGACAAAAGGGGTGTACAGGCAGAAAGAAATTCAGTGACAGGAGAAATAACCATTAGCAATGCAAAGTAGGCAGCTCCCAAGCTAAACTTATCTCAACTGTGAAGTGACTACCAATGGGAGGAAAAGGATACCTTTGATTGCTGGTAAATACATTAGAGAGTTAGCTACGCAATTGGATCCTGGATATAGCAGGGAAATGACATCCATGTGTTTGGCTTGGAGCTTAGGACCCAATGCAGACAGAAAAGAAAGCAAGCTTTGTTGAAAAGCCAACAGTCCAGCCTGAATAAAACAATAACAGAAGGTTAAAATAAAGAAAGAAAGAAAAATAAGCTCAAACCGAGAACTAGGGAGGCCATGGGAATGAAGAAACATCCCCGGGGCCTCCCTGGGGGCATTTCTTCTAATCTTCAGTAGTAAAAAAGGAAGTAACCAAAGGACAAATGACACCAGGACATGAAGACGTAAAGACTAACACTAAACAGATATACTAAACAGAGACAGAGGAACACAGAAGGCACAACAAGAAAATATCACAAACAACTAAAAGGTAATGAAAAACCACTGGGATCATAACACCACATACATCAAACTTGCAGGGACTCCTATGTAAGACTTTTAAAACCATGTTGCACAGTGTGGTTTACACGGAGCATAAAAAGACTGCTCAAATCACACAGTGTGTAGGAACCTTTAAGAACCAATGCCATAGGATCATACTGCTAATAATTTATGAAAAAAAAAGGCAAGTGGAAGATTGCACTGTGACTGTCCAGAATCCCATACAAATATGCTCTCTAAGCAATACACAACAAGACTGATTTTGTCTTCGGTCTGCCTTGTCCTGTCTCTTCAAATACTTACTACACCACTAAATGTGTGTTAATCATGGGCTGAAAATAACTGCACCATTTCCTCCACCACTTTTTAAAGATTTAGAGCTTTAGGTCAGCAGGAAATCTCAAAGAAATCTCAGTGGCCATGAGTGTGGCCTTCACATTGCACAGTCCCCAGGCAGTGTTGTCAGTTAATATCAAGGTGTCATTTTCATTTTCTTCTAACATCAACAACCAGTTTGGAATCAGCTAAGGCAAAGTTATTGATTACTTATAAAGAAGATTTAGACACAACACAGACATCAAGACCTTGAAGAGGGTCTACGGGTACTACCAAATCAAAGAAATGAATTAAAACCAAAAGTGTTTCTAACACAGTTTATCCATTGCATGTTCTGCTAAGGTACATATACCAAAAATGTGTGTGGTGAGATAAAATTTGGAAAATACAGCCGACGCAGCAACCCTCCCCAGAGGATTATAACAAGTGCCTCAAAAACCGAGCTTCACCGAGTACCTGAAACAGCACAGACTTAACCTAATCAGCCGGACATCACTGAAAAACGCTTGCTGGATTTAACATAATCATCTAGCACTAAGAGTGGAGCTACCCACAGGAGGCGCAGATTGGAACTGTGCCAGCATTCGCAGCCTCAGGATACCAGTCACCCTTTAAATGATTAGCCTAAACTAACTGTTAAAAAAAAAAAATCTGCCAAAAAAAAACAAAAAAAAAAGCAGAAAATGTCTGCAAATTTTTTACATCATTTTCTACTTTTATGGAAGTTTATGGGCATAGATGTTCTTCAGGTTTAGCCTTTAGTTTAGGATTTTCTCTTAGAATTCCTAGTCTTAGTTATTGTTTCTTTCTGTTAGCTTTTAGTGTGTGTTGCCTGATTCCTTGTGTTTTGGTTAATTTTCCTAGTTTCTGTAAGTGTTAAGCTGCTGGGTGTGTGTGCGTGTCTGGCCTCTGTTATAGTTCATTTCTTTCTGTCTTATTTTGGTAGTCATTTGTCTTTAGTGTCTTGTGTTTAACTTCCTCTTCCGTCTCGTTGTCTTTGATTATTATCACCTGCGTCTCGTTACCCTGTGTCCACGTGTCATCATTACCTTCATGGGTATAAAAGGTGTTCTTCCTCTCAGTCTTTGTCTCACCATCTGTTAACCTCCCTTATGTGTTGTATGTCTTTGTGTTTTGCCACTTTATGAACTTTATTTATGAATTTTGTTTTGGACTTTTTGCACATCAACCAGAATATAGGGCTCACCTTTTTTTCACACAGTCTGCTCCAGAGCGTCTGCATCTGGGTCCTAATTACACACATTGTGACAGTAGGAAGTCGGTCCAAACGGATGACATCAGAGGTTTTTGTATTTAAATGATCTTTTTCAGATTTTCTTTTTCATCAGCTGTCTTTACAGGTCGGTGCAGAACTACTTTCTTCAATGTGGAATTTACCTTTATGTCTGCAGTCCCTTTCATTTATCCCTAAACATACTTCCCTGACCTTGAATATGCATGTATTAATGTTTAGCTTGGTCCTGTTGTCATTTGCCATTAGCTTCGCATCAGTCCTGTGAGATTTGTGGACTGACCCCTCATCAAATCATTTACTTCAATGAATCAATTTCGCCTGACACACGCAGTATATTAATCAGCTGGCTCGGCTGGCTTAATGGTTCAATCAGAGGAAGGGGAGAGAGAATTAGAGAGATTTACTGAGGTCACAGTGGAAAAAATGCTATCCTTAAGTAACCTTCTGCTGTCTGTGAGGACGATACATTTCTGCAACTCTGCAGTTTCTTAGATTACAACCTGGGATGAGTAGAAAAAATTAAAAAAGCATGAAATTTCTCTGTTTAGTTTGTGGAGTAGATGAGTTGATTTTGCCCCAAAAGTAAGATGGTTTCTAAAGTGTAGTGGTCTCTGATATTCTTTACGAGCCATTTCTGTGGTGCACAAGTGATTAAAAAGTTCATTTCAAGTGCCTAAATTCTTGCCACATTAGTAATCCACACACCTTATAGTGGATCTGCTTAAGAAGACAGATCAGTTTATCATTCACTGTACTGCGAAGGCAGTTTAAAACGGGTCAAATTAAACCAAAACTACCAACTTTGCCTGCTAATAAATAATTTGAAACTTATTTAGCCTTAGAAGTGTGAAGTTAGCGTAAAGTGTCCTGACAACAAGAGATAATTTCTGCATTGCTCACGGCTGTTAATATTGTGAACAATATTCCTACTGCACTTGACCCCCAGAGGCACACTACCAAACATCATACCTGCTTAATAAAGCTGAGATGAAGAAAATCATTTGATGCCCTGGGATGAGAAAATATGAATAAGCTGCATAAACAGTTATAAGTGGAAGGTGTCTTTGCAACCAGGAAATCAAGCTGACAGCATGGAAAAAGCAGTGATGAATGAATGATTAAAGCAGACTAAATCATGATAGTCCTGCTCTCCGCACGGCAGCTAGATTATCAGAAGTTTTTGCCTTCAGTACCTCAAAGACATGAATCACAATGTGTTCCAACCCAATGTGCTGGTAAAAATGCTTTGCAAGCACCGGCAGCCATTTCCCATCCTTGGAGCGTCTTTTCAGCTCATTTATGCTCAAGGTGTCCTTTGGCATCTGTGCCATGACCCAAATGGCCATTTGTCATTTGACCTAACTCCAGACTTGTTATTTGAGCAGGGTTACTGCTGCGAGGGGACGTCTTTTAACTCAAACTACAATCTTTTCCTAAATGTAAAGAAGTAACTGTCAGTACCAAAACCTAATCAGTGAGTTTAAATAAAAGTGAAAATAAGAGAACAATGATGCCACAAACACTCCTTTAAACCTCTTAATGCAGACTTTGTGGTTTTCTAAAGGAGTCCAGTCAGTGTGCATGGGTTCCGATGTACGTACAGTACTATGAGAAGATGAAGGAACTATCTGACAAAGTGGCATTAACCTACACATACTGTTTATATTTTATGCCATAAGTGTCTATAACTGCTTAAATGTATAAATAGCCTATATGACATTAATCGATGGATGATTAAATAATGTTTGAAAGAGCAGGAGAGTGCTTTTTGTTTAGATTTTACAACATCACACAATTTCATGTCATGTTTTACCTAAGACTGGAAAACATGACAACCAAAATGCATCCATCCGTCCATTTTCATCTGTCCATCCTCTTCAGGGTCGTGAGGGGCTGGACCTAACCTAGCTGCCAGGTCGCAGGGCTCACACTTATGGGCAATTTAGAGTAACCAGTTAGCCTAACCCCACTAACTGGCTTTGGACTGTGGGAGGAAACAGGAGTACCCAGAGAAAACCCACACAGGAACAGGGAGAACAAGCAAACAGGCCCACAGTCCAAAGACATGCATATCAGGTTTGGAAAGAAAAGAAGCTCTGCATGAATGTATTGTTAAAAAAAAAATGTGACTTGTAGTTTGAAGACTAGAAAAGCATTATATAAATGCAAGTGCACAATAGATTACACCCCCCCCCACAAGCCCATCTTTTAATTTCTGTTTTAATCTCAACTACTCAGTTATTTTTAAATTATTTAGTTACATTGCACGTGCAGACTTTGTGTCTGTGTCAAGGCACCCTCTGACCTCCTGTATGATGTCAGCGTACAAAATTTGGAGCACATGTACAACAGAATAAAATTTAAAAATGTTTTAATTTTAGTGCATTTTGTTCTTTTAAAATAATTGAAATGGCGGTCATGTTTTACTCTTGTCAAAAGACAAAAATGGGTTTAGTTGACCTAAATAGTGTGTAAGGGTTAACACAGGGAGTGCTGTAAAGCATCTTAAAACATGCTTCTTCTTCTTCTTCTTCTTCTTCTTCTTCTTCTTCTTCTTCTTCTTCTTCTTCTTTCTTCTTCTTCTTCTTCTTCTTCTTCTTCTTCTTCTTCTTCTTCTTCTTCTTCTTCTTCTTCTTCTTCTTCCTTTTCACCTCTTTTTTTAAACAGTGCAATCCTTATTTTCTGCATTCTTATTGTGGATAATGTGTGGATAATTAGGCTATAATTGATTTATGATTCATGTTTGAGGGTAACTCATCTCCAGTTCACTTTAAAAAAAATATATCAGCATTGTTTTCTTCTTGCCAACCACCTTGATTTTCAATACAGAAAATAAATAGTAAAATAACAAATAATAATATAATTTACAAAAGGCTGTACTTTTTGTCAGCAAGTTTCTCTCTCTCTCTCAGCACCAGTGTACATGTGTTATTACTAAAATGCTGTATTTCATCTGTTTTCTTATTTGTGTTGTTTGTCGAGTTCTTCAGCTGCTGTATCTGAAGTTTTCCAAACACAGACACATAAACGTGAGTTCTGAAAAGCCAGTTCACCCACTGTAGACTGCTCTCAGATCTTCAGGTCTTGGTGACAGTCTGTTCCTCTCCTCTTATTTTGGTTCCTCCTGCCTCTCTTTTTACTCAGCACCCACTCCTTGACACAAACAAACATGGCTGAGTTGACTGTTGGCAGCGGCAGCAAACAAAGTCCTGTGTTAACACACAGCCTCGCATGCCACCTCATCACGGGCCGTTAATTCATTGACTGATGGTGGCGTTTAGCATCGTCCATCCATCCACTGCTCTCTCCATCTGTTCTTACACTCTCTCCATTCCTCTTCTCCTCTCCCTGCTTTCTGTCTGTCTTTGTAGAGTGGAGGAAATGCAGGGCTACTCTCAGTTTTGCCAACATATCTATACCAATATTTTTTTTCACCTGCCTCCCCCTTCCTCCCCCACTTGCCCTGCCCTTTTATTCCCATCTTCTTTCTCATGTATCCACCTCTGCTTCCATAGTGAGTCACTCTCTTTCCTCCTCTCATTTCCTCCTCCCCACTGTTGGAGAGGCATCTCACAGACGTGCAGAAAGCCCCTCTGTCTGGCGTCTGGCTGCACTGCTTTCTTTGTGTACAACAAGCCTTCACCATGCTAATCTTTGGCTCACACTCCGTAGGGGCCCGTTAACAACACATGCCTGCTTCCATGTAACACCGCTGTGAATAGGGGAGATTACACTCACATTAACACTGCAAGCTAAGACACTGGCTGGCTGGCTTTCAGCACTCAGACAACGCACCGAGTTTCTATCCAGCAGCTATAGTATTCATAAATGCTTTGTCTAAAAGAACGCTTACTGTAGGTGAGAGGGTGTTTTTTTTTTCTGTTCTTTTTTTTTCAAGTGAGTCTTCAAAATGCTGAACACTGCTTCGTTGGCATTTTACTTTGTTCTTTGCTATGTAAAGATGTCTGGCTACTTTCTCCGTTTTCAGTCTTGTTTGTTTATCTCTTCCCAAGCCGCTTGCAAACACGAACTTCGGACAATGACAGGAGAGTCAGGTTGTGGCATTTTCCAAGGCTGCCTTTTCTTACATGTAGTGTACAACAGAAGGTCTTTCTGTATAACGGGGGGCGGGGGGTCTCATTTCTGAAAATACTCCATTTGGCTTTGGTGGGAGTGCTGCTTGAATAGCTGGCTCAGAATTCAGGGAATGATTACCTGTGCTGCTCCTACACAGGTTCAGTCAGACATCACAAAGACTGTGTACTATGGAGCAAAGATTGTAATGTTAGAGCCATTCGGACACGTTGCCACACACAGCGCCGTCGGGTAACGTGTGGGAGAGTTTAGGCCTGAAGAATATGTGCAAAAACAGCTCAAGAAATCTAAACACTGGTGGGAAGTGGGGCCATAACAGGAGTCATGTTTTTTAAATTGTTAAGAACTATCAGGGAGAAATCATTTAAATACTTAATGAGAATCTTTTTGGTATAGGGCTGGATCAACAGTATGGAGGTTTTGTGGCTACTTCATTTTTTTCCCTCATAATTCCTATTTAATACTTATGTCCTTCATGCTGGGGTTGACTTTTCATGACTGAGCATCTCCAGTGAGGCACAGTGGAAACAGTCTGAATGCTTCTGGACATGTATCACTTGATGATAGAGTTCCAGGTAGCTTGTTCCTCTTTTATTTTGTCATGTTTACAGTTGCTCACGTTTGATTTAAGGTTTTGTAGCATCCCATCTTTATTTAGATATTTTATTTAGATGCAGCAGAAATATGAGAAAAAAAGAGCAGAGGAAGGGGACACAGCACGTGTCCAGCTGGCCTCGAACCAGGAATTCAGCTGCTCAGTGTATTTTAGTCCATGCGATATTCCATGAATCCACTTCAACATGAGATTTCTCTAGACTTTTATTGCCTAAACCTAATCAACATTTCAAAGAAAGATCCATTTTCCCACAATGATGTGTAAAGCTTTTCAAATGCACAAACAAATCATGTCGTCTTCCTGAAAGGGTTAGAAAATACTTCCACGTGTTGTTCTATGAAGCATGGAATTGTTATCTGTGGAAACTTGCATGCCATGGACTGTGGGCGGAAAGCTACACCTTGCACGCAAAGAGATTGTGCACAACTCACACAAAAAGGCCCATTAAGGCTTACACAGTATAAACCACAATGCATGATTATTGGTGATGCAGAGTACTTGTACTCTGATTTAGATGATCTGATGAAGAAGAAATCTAGTCACAGATTGAAGACAGCAAACTAATGGACTTGCCCCAAGATTAAGTATTGATGAGCAAAAAAATAATTAAATAAATAAAAGCAAAAGAGCTCAGTCTCAAGAGACAAAAAAAAAAAATTGAATTCTGGGGTCTTCTCATAACCTTTTTCATGCCAACAGCCCCAAAATGTCAAGCACCCCCCTCATGCAATCTTAATCCTCCCTGGCACTTCTCATAATGGGTTTAATGTTTATGTTGTTCGGCAGCAGAAAGCCTCACTAACTTTGTTACGGCAGGACCATCCATTATGGGGCAGAACTTGCTGTGATTATTTATGCACACTTAAGCCCGAGTGCGTCGCTGTGTAATTCACTGTAAGCAGGCTTCATTGGAATTGCAAATCAATGCCCTGGTACGCTTTACCTCAATTCCCTTTGGAACCATCCCTCCATCACTAAAACCACACCTCTCCCTTCTTTTTTCCCCCTCCCTCCAGCAATGCATCCCCCTTTTCCATCTCTATCTGGTCCCAGCCTGTATTGGGTAGTTTGTCTTCTAACTCCCATCTTGCCAGCAAAGTCGGCCAGCTCTTGTTCCCAGGCACTTGGCCAAGGCCAGTCTGAACAGTTTGTGGAAGGGAGATGGGAGGAAGAGCGATAGAAGGATGGAGAAGAAGCAACGGGAGCACCCCCCCACACACACACACCCACACCCACACACACCCCCCCACACACACACACACACACTCTAACTCTAGAGCTGATTTTGATCTTTCTGTTTAGTTTCTGCAACAGGTAGCACAGAAGTAGCTTCCTATCTGGTGATGCTTGTTAAGATTCACTGCAAGTGACAGCTGGGGTTGGTGTATATGATAAGTGGTGGGAGGGGGATGGGAGGTTGCTTTAAGTGTTCTACTGGTATGCGGTCTCGTGGATATGAATTGATGCAACATGGTTTACAGTTAAAATGTCTAGGCCAGAGTTCCCCTTTCTGCTCTCTTTGATCATCCTTCTTTATTGAAAAGACATCTTGCTTTCAAGGTTCCCATTTCAATGAGTGTGCAGACTGCAGCCGAAAGAGCAAAATGCCAAAATTAAGAAGAAAGGGGAGTAGAAGATGAGGATGATCTAGAGGCATAAAGAAGGGAAGATGCATAAAGGGAGAAAGAAATGAAGAACAGAAAAGAGGAAGACTTGTCGTATTTCAAACAAGAGGAGTAGGAGGAGATGCGAAGAAGAACAACCCCGGGAAAACTGTCTCTACTCCACCACTCCATCACTTTTTCAACTCTGCCACTCTCCTCCCTTCATCACCTCTAACAGAGTGTATCCTTCAGGCTTCTTTGCGGCGATCTCCTCACCACCCGCTGTATTAGAGGAACCTTTTACTGCTGCCTCGGCTGAATCAGTCACACTCGCTTCCTTCGCTCTTGCACATAGTTTCTTCCTTCTCTCTCACATGCACAAACAGTCAGAAATTCTCCTCAGTCTTCCTCTCTTCTCTCAAACACTTTGTTCATCACCGTTTTTTTTCCACACTATATTCTCTCCAATCTTTTCCTCATCATTCACTCCCCTTCCCCTTCACCCTGTAATGCCGCTCTTTCGTTCACCTACAGCATGCAATATCTTTCTCATCCTCAGAACAAGCTGCTGTCTCTCCATTTACCCCTCCTTTACCTCTGTTTACTCTTTCAATCCATCCTCCCCTGAAGACATATTCCTGGCAATCCACCTCTACTCCTTTGCTTTCCAGTCTGTCTCTCCTAGCTTCACATCTTTCTCCCTTCCCTTCCTCCCTTTTGATTTTTTTCCCTTTCCTGTCATTTCCTCACATTCGTTCTCTCTCCTCATCGAGCTGAACTCCACCATATCCCTGACACTCTTTTACCCTCATATTCTGTGTCATTTTTACCTCCACCGCCTTGCCCCCCCCCCAATCTACCGCTGTTCGCTTTTTTCCCTATCAACGAGTCAGGCCTCCAGTCCCAGAGCCAAATGAGATTTGAAGGCCGAGGCCCGTGTACTCTTCAGATTGGAGTCAGTTACTGTAGGGTGCATGCAGGTATAAACCATTTATGCTTCCAAGCACTTCTTACTTTGCTGCACACTCAGAGGAGGGAGGGAAGACTCACTTGTTCTCATTCTTTTTTCCTGCCAATTGTTTCTGACTAAGTTTTTCTCTTCTGCATCTCCCACATGGAAAACAAATCCACATTTGACACAGTTGTGAAAAATAACTTAAACCTCAACATATTAATTTATAGTTCAGGACACACTTTCATCGATATTTTAAATGAAAGGCTATTTACTTCAAATTTTTAAAAAGGTATTTAAATCTAAAAAATAGTGCAAAAATTACATTTGTTTTGGGGTGTTAATACAGCTTCAGTGTGTATATTTATAGCAATGGGATGTAGTTGTATTTGTGCTTAAGTACAATTTATAAAATAAAAGGTCACTGCTGAAGACTAGACTCACCAGAACTGCTGTCTAATAATCCAGAACTGAGATTACAGAATTTAAACTGATTGCCCAGCAGGGGGCACTTGAGGGATAACCCATAATAAAAGAAGGAATTAATAATGACAGTAAAAAGTAACTATTTTCGAACCTGCTTCTAGATAAAATAGCCCACATTTTTAACTATATAGTAATTCAACATTTATGTATTTTAATGTTTCTTACAGTAATACTACCCATGAAATTAAGCTTCTGCTAATGCATGCATGCTGATTGCTGAGGTTAAGGATTCACAACCAGACAAGACTCCCTTGACAGCACATATTTCAAAACAATAACTAGGCCTTAGAGGTGTAGTTAAAACATAGAAACATAAGCAGCTGGTGGTGGGGGTTGATGGCGACTGCTGTGACTTAGTCCTGGCTAAAGGTAGAGTGGGCCATTTACTAATTAGAAGGTCAGTGGTTTGATTCCTGACCCCTCCAGTCTATGTGTCCATTACCCCCAAGATACTAAACCTCCAACCTCAAGCCCTTGTATCAAAAGCATGATCAAAATTTTGAGAAGAAAATATTTTATTGAAATGTACATTTTTGAGCTATAGTCCCAAAGGGGCCCATTCCTTCTGGACTATGTTGTGAGTGCCCCCTATTAAGTCAATGCAAACTTAATACCTTCCAAGTTCTTGAGTATTTATACATTTTTTGATATTACCAAACCTGAGAAAAAGAAATTGATTTGTACAAGTTAGATACAGTCCAAGATGATACAGTTGGGTATGATCAATGGCAATGGCAGGACAATGCCACATCTCCAATACCAAATCACTGATGCTCAGTTTGTAACATACATCCAAAGATGCACCTCTCAGACTTTTTATCTGATTTAGTGCTCAGTTCAGATAAAATCATTATAGTGGGTGATTTTAACATCCATGTAGATGCTGAAAATGACAGCCTCAACACTGCATTTAATCTATTATTAGATTCAATTGGCTTCTGTCAAAATGTAAAGGAGCCCACCCACCACTTTAATCATACTCTGGATCTTGTCCTGACATATGGCATAGAAACTGAAGACCTAACAGTATTCCCTGAAAGCCCCCTCCTGTCTGATCATTTCTTAGTAACATTTACATTTACTTTAATGGATTACACAGCAGTGGGGAAATATTTTTATTACAGTAGGAGTCTTTCTGAAAGTGCTGTAACTAAGTTTAAGGATCTAATTCCTTCATTATTATGCTCTTCAGTGCCATGTGCCAACACAGTGCAGAGCAGCTACCTAAACTCTGCTCCCACTGAGGTAGATTATCTCATCGATAGTTTTACATCCTCATTGCGTACGACTTTGGATACTGTGGCTCCTCTGAAAAGGAAAGCCTCAAATAAGAAGTGCCTGACTCCATGGTATAATTCACAAACGCGCAGCTTAAAGCAGATAACCCGTAAGCTGGAGAGGGAATGGCGTCTCACTAAAGTAGAAGATACTCATTTAGCCTGGAAAAAGAGTTTGTTGCTCTATAAAAGAGCCCTCCATAAAGCTAGGACATCTTACTATTCATCATTAATTGAAGAAAATAAGAACACCCCCAGGTTTCTTTTCAGCACTGTAGCCAGGCTGACAAAGAGTCAGAGTTCTGTAGAGCCGAGTATTCCTTACACTTTAACTAGTAATGACTTCATGAATTTCTTTACAAATAAAATTTTAGACATTAGAGGAAAAATTATTCAAAACCATCTCCAAGATTTATCTTCATGTTCGGCTGCTTTCAGCACTGCTGGTATTTGTTTAGACTCTTTGGCTCCAGTTGATCTTTTGGAGTTAACTTCAATAGTTACTTCCTCCAAACCATCAACATGTTTATTAGATCCCATTCCTGCTAGACTGTTCAAAGAAGTCTTTCCAATTATTGATGCCTCAATCTTAAATATGATCAATCTGTCTTTATTAGGTGGCTATGTACCACAGGCCTTCAAGGTGGCAGTAATTAAACCACTACTTAAAAAGCCATCACTTGACCCAGCTGTCTTAGCTAATTATAGGCCAATCTCCAACCTTCCTTTTCTCTCCAAAATCCTTGAAAGAGTAGTTGTAAAACAGGTAACTGATCATCTGCAGAGGAACGGTTTATTTGAAGAGTTTCAGTCAGGTTTCAGAATTCATCACAGTACAGAAACAGCATTAGTGAAGGTTACAAACGATCTTCTTACAGCCTCTGACAGTGAACTCGTCTCTGTGCTTGTCCTGTTGGACCTCAGTGCAGCTTTTGATACTGTTGATCATAACATTTTATTACAGAGATTAGAGCATGCCATAGGTATTAAAGGTACTGCACTGCAGTGGTTTGAATCATATTTATCAAATAGACTCCAATTTGTTCATGTAAATGGGGAGTCGTCTTCACACACTAAGGTTAATTATGGAGTCCCACAGGGTTCTGTGCTAGGTCCAATTTTATTTACATTGTACATGCTTCCCTTAGGCAGTATTATTAGAAAGCATTGCATCAATTTCCATTGTTATGCAGATGATACTCAGCTTTATCTATCCATGAAGCCAGATGACACACATCAGTTAGTTAAACTGCAGGAATGTCTTAAAGACATAAAGGCCTGGATGACCTCTAATTTCCTGCTACTAAATTCAGATAAAACTGAAATTCTTGTACTCGGCCCCACAAATCTTAGAAGCACAGTGTCAAACCAGATACTTACTCTGGATGGCATTACTTTGGCCTCCAGTAACACTGTGAGAAATCTTGGAGTCATTTTTGACCAGGATATGTCCTTCAATGCACATATTAAACCGATATGTAGGACGGCTTTTTTACATCTGCGCAATATTTATAAAATTAGAAACATCCTTTCTCAGATTGACGCTGAAAAGTTAATCCATGCATTTATTACTTCTAGGCTGGACTACTGTAATTCATTATTATCAGGCTGTCCTAAAAACTCCCTGAAAAGCCTTCAGCTGATCCAAAATGCTGCAGCTAGAGTACTGACAGGGACTAGAACGAGAGAGCAGATTTCTCCCATGTTGGCTTCTCTTCATTGGCTCCCTGTTAAATCTAGAATAGAATTTAAAATCCTTCTCCTAACATACAAGGTCTTGAATAATCAGGCCCCATCTTATCTCAGAGACCTCATAGTACCGTATCACCCCAATAGAGCACTTCGTTCTCAGACTGCTGGCTTACTTGTGGTTCCTAGGATACTTAAAAGTAGAATGGGAGGCAGAGCCTTCAGCTTTCAGGCCCCTCATCTGTGGAACCAGCTCCCAGCTTGGATTCGGGAGACAGACACCCTCTCTATTTTCAAAATTAGGCTTAAAACTTTCCTTTATGATCAAGCTTATAGTTAGGGCTGGATCAGACGACCCTGAACCACCCCTTAGTTATGCTGCTATAGGCCTAGGCTGCTGAGGGGGGTCCCATAATGCACTGTTTCTTCTCATTCACCTTTATTTACTTGTTTATACTTCACTCTGTATTTAATCATTATTATTAATCTCTGGCTCTCTTCCACAGCATGTCTTTTGTCCTGTCTCTCTCCACTCAGCCCCAACCGGTCGCAGCAGATGACTGCCCCTCCCTGAGCCTGGTTCTGCTGGAGGTTTCTTCCTGTTAAAAGGGAGTTTTTCCTTCCCACCATCGCCAAGTGCTTGCTCATAGGGGGTCGTTTTGACTGTTGGGTTTTCTCTGTGTTATTGTAGGGTCTTTACCCACAATACAAAGCGCCTTGAGGCGACTGTTTGTTGTGATTTGGCGCTATATAAATAAAATTGAATTGAATTGAATTGAACTCAGCATTCACTATTTTTCCCAAGGATACTTTGGCATGCAGATTGGAGCACCCAGGGACTGAATCACCAACCTTCAGATTACTAGATGACCCCCTTGCATTGGGTGGACTAACTTCAACAGGCAAGTTATTTACTGCCAACAAGAGATTGTGGTATAGTGTTCTGGTTGACAGACAATATACACTAGACTCTCAGCAAGTTCATTGATGATGTAAATAGTCTTCTCCCAGTATGATCTTTATTTGCCTGGTCCTCCACATTTACTGAGATTCCTTACCAAAACCTGGTCTCCTGGTTGCAACACTACTGCTTTTGTTTTCCTGTCATAGGTTGTTTTCCTTCTTTCAGCGGACTTTTTGCTGTTTTCACTTGCAATCCAACAGGCTTCTGTCATTCTCTCAGCCCATTTTCCCACATAGCCTCTTGGTAAGTATGATTCCTTATCTCCAGCCAAACCAAACAGCACGTCAACTGGAGAGATGATGGCCATAGAAGAGGAAAAAAGGTGAGTAGCCAGTTGATTCATGTTGAGTACAGTTTTATTCATTTATAGTTCTGCGCATCTCATCTGTCACTTTGGTGTTTGATGCTTTCAGCTCTATTATCTGACCGATGGCTTGATTTTCTCTCTGTGCTTTTACCAGATCATCATGGCTTATGGTTGGCAGGTTAGGCTAGAGCTGTTGGTATAGGTCTGGGGAGGAGGTGTTGAGTGCTGCAACCCAGGCCACATCTTTGTGCTCAACTGTGTGACTGCCATCTCATGTTGCACGAACGGACTCATCAGAGAGCTTTTTTGTACAAGCCATCTCCTATTTCTCCATGTCCAGGGGAAGGCGAGAGCACAGTGTCTGCATCCATTTTACTTTCCAGGTCTGCATTTTAATGGCCGACTGCATTTAACTTTGCTGTGCTCATGATGTAAGTCAGTGGGTTGTTGCCCGTATAGACAGTGAAATGTGGGGAATAGTACAGGTAATCATGAAATTTCTTACACACATTTCAAAGTGAGGAATTCCAGCTTTCCACTGTGCAGATGGTTGTTTCTTTTGGATAGTGTGAGGGTTCTTCAGCCATATCTAATAACTCTTAGTTTTCCATTCTGGCACTGATATTGGACAGCTCCTCAACCCTGGTCTGATGCATCAGTATGTAGGGTGAAAGGGAGGTTAAAGTCCAGATGGGCCAGAACAGGCAGAATTGTCAAGAGAGTGGACAATTGGTCGAGAGATTGCTGATGTTTAGTGGTCCAGTAAACTAGCTTTCGGGAGGGCAATTTCAGACGTCTGGTTTTTCTGCTTTGTACTCCAGTCTGGGCTTTCCCTGGCTTAGTTTGAAGCAGCTCATAAATGTGTTTTGCAATTCAGGAGAAATCTTGAATGTATAAGCAGTAACAGCCCAGGAACCTAGTCAGTTTCCTTACATCTCCAACTGTTTGTGGTCTTTTCTTTGTCAGAGTTTGTACACGTGGGTCAATTTTGACTCCTTCAGCTGACACAAGGCAGCCCACATATCTGGCTTCTTGCTTGAAAAGCTCATATTTCTCAGGCCATAGTTTTACTCCATGAAGCTGAAGTGGCTGGAGAACTTTTCAGAATGCCTCAACATGTTCATCAAATGTTTTTGCATAGCAAAGCATCATCAAAGTATCTGAGGGGCTCTGAGGGGCCCTAGCATCTCCTCCATGTTCCATTGGAATGCAACAGGGGCGCTTAAGAGTCCAAATGGGATTCAGAGAAATGAATGTCTTTATTGTCATTTCATTTCATGTAATTTCCCTAAAAAAAAAAAGATGTATAATAAAAGTGCTATCAGATCAAAGAAGGTAAGTCAAGTGCATGATTTCCAGAGCGTTAAGGCTGATGGTACTATTTGTGGGTGGAGAGGGTCCTTTTCAGTTCATGGATGGCTGAGAGGTAAAAACTGTTCCTCTATCTGGTGATGAAGAATTTCAGGGTTCTGTAGCACCTCCTAGAGGGCAGCAGTTGAAAAAGTGGTGGAATGGATGGCTGTAGTCCTTAACAATCCGCCCAGCTCTGCTGTGAACACAGGACCAATAAAGTCCAGTGGTGGGAGTGGTAGGCTAATGATTTTCTGCGTCGTGTTGCCCACCTTCTGGAGGATTGCCCTATCGGCTGCTGAACAGTTCCCATATCATGCTGTAATGCAGTATGCTAGGACACTATCCAGACAGCTGTGTTAAACGACCTCAAGGAATCTTGCAGACAGGTTGAACTTCCTCAGTGTTCTGAGAAAGCGCAGTCTCTGCTGGGCTTTCTTAATCAGTGCAGTACTGTTAACTGTCCATATGAGGTCCTCACTAATGTGGATTCCCTGGGAACCCTCTTCACATCCTTGTCTTGTTTTGTTGTCTTTTGTGTTATGTGCTGAGTTTGTCTCCCTAGTTGGTTGTTGCTCCCATCCTGTTTTATTTTGGTAATATTTGTGCTCTGTGTAACTTCCCCTTTAAGTAACTATGTCTGGGGGAACTTCCCCTGTAAGAATTATGTTAGTTATTCCCAGCTGTGTGTCCACCTGTTTTCCATCCTGTCATTATCCTTAAGTGTATTTAGTGTCTCAGTTTTCCTTGATGCTTTGTCGCATTCTCCCTCGTGTTATGTGTTTCCAGTGCAGTTTATTGTGTTCTTTATTTTGTGTTCTTAGCTTTCGTTTAGTTTGGTATTTAATTTGATCTTGCTGTCAATCACGGTTAAGGCCCTCGCCTTGTGGGTGTGATCGATCTAAAAGTGACCAATCATGTGAGGGCATTGTGAATCCTTTGGGCTCCTCCCCGGATGGTCAAAAGTCTGTTTCTTCGCTCGCGTAGAAATTATTCCTCGCGTAGAATTTTGTTCCATGAGCAGAGAGTCACCCGCGGGCGCATGAAACTGCTGCAGTGCGCGCACAGCAGACAGTCTCGCCTGCGCACTGGCTTCTTTGTGCGCACAGTTACTAAATTTTACGTGCGCGGAACTTCATTGCGCCAATGTGAATGCATTCCTGCGCCCATGAAATAAAATTATTTGCGCAGATTGTGTTTTTGCTCGCGTGTGACTTTTGACCTAAATATAATTCCCTACCTTGGTCCAGGATGCTAAACCGGCATTGCTACCAGGGGTGTCTGTCAGGTCCTGCATCCTGGGCAGCAGGTGTTGTTCAGGAACAGTGTTTTTATTCAGGAGGTGATAATCAGTGCACAACCTCAGGGTGCCATCTTTCTTTCTGACACAAACCACTGGAGCAGCATATTGGGATTCGGATTTGACTATCCAGCCTCTTATTAGCAGTTCTTGTACGTACTCTTTCACCTCTTTAAAGAGTGGTTTAAGGACTAAGGAATAAATTCTCTGCATGGGGATCTCGTCACGAAGGGTGTTTGACATTTGTAGCCTTGGTATTCATCCAGTTCATTGCTGTCACTTGCAAAAGCTCCAGCCTCTTCACAAAACATTTTGTTCACCACAGCTCATTTTTCCTGATCAAGGTGACTGAGGTCAACATTAGGTTGCCATGGGGATGTATTGGGGATCGCAGGAGTCAACGAGACACTGTTAACTGTCACTGTGAGATCAGACATGTCAGATCGATCTGGTGAGATAATTTTTTCAACATTGTGTATGGTGCCAAGAGTGGCTTTTCTTGGTAACCTGATTGTGCGTTTTGGGTTGTTCCCAAAAGGTAGAGCAGCATATGGCTTCTCTGGACCTCCGACAGGCCTCCTCAAACATTCAGCTCTGTCAGTTGCACATTGTTTACATCTAGCTTAAATTAGAAGACTGAATCAGAAAAATCCACAATGGTGGGGGGGGGACTTGGTACTTAACCTGGGTTGCATGTCCTGCTGGAATGACAGTGTCTTGTCTGCCAGTCTATAAATGTCCACTCTGCGCAGAGGTTTGCCAGTCTGCATGAAGTTTACAAGGAGCTCTGCATTTTCTGCTGGTATTGATGGGGCATAACAGAGCAGGGTGGTGAGCATGGGAATTAACTTTTCAGGCTATTCTTGTATCATCTCCTCCAGGATGATAAAATCCAGCAGTGGTCTCAAGTGGCAGACCACTAACAAGAAAAGGCACAGTAACTGACAAATCATGATTGTTGTTACCCATCAAACTGATGGTAAGTGAAACCCAGCCATCAAAGGGGATCTTGTTTCCCTGTTACATTGTTTTGGTTTTGGATAATGACTGTTGCCACACTTTGCTCGTCAGACTCACTGGCATGGCATATGTCAGGTTGGGACTGTAGATACCTGGTCCCCCGGCAAGGACTGGCTCCAGTTTCCCTGGTGTGTTGTTTTTTTTCAGGCAACCCACTGCTCTGTGGCCATCTTCACTGAAGTAGAAGCTCTCACTTTCATCACTCCTTATCCTTTTCATCTCTTTCAGGATTGCCTCATCAGTCACATCAGCATCCACAAGCAGTGGTTTGTGCTCTCTGCGAATGTTGTGTTGTTTGTGCCCAAGGCCCTGGTATACAGTATGGATGAAAACACCTTGGACTGTGCTTGCACTGTACTTCACATCAGTGTCAGCATGCTTTAAGGCCTTTTGCTTTACACTCATGACTCTGTACAGGAATCGCTGAGGTGTCTCATTGTCTTTTTGTTTGGTGCGCATGAGCTCCTGGAGAAGCTCCATGTTGCTTTGCTCACCCAGGTGAGAGTGGAGGAAACCTTTAAGCTTTTCAACAGTTAAGTAATCCTTATTCATTAACGTGTCCTTGAAATTTCCAGGTTTGATAGCTCCGAGGACAGCTTTCAAAATTTCTGCATCACTGAAGTGTTCCTTTAATCCTTCTTCAATCTGATGGCAAACATTATTGTAGCTAATGTCTGACCCTGGGTCTGCAATCTGGCCCCCATGTATCTTAAACTCTTGGCAATGGAGGTAAGAAAGGTCCCTTAGGGAGACCACTTTGTTAGGTGTTGAAGGTTTCAGTTATATGTTTGGTGCATGCAAAATCTCTATATTGTGGCATGGGCTGTGTTTGTACAGGTAAGTGAGATGCGGACTGCAAAGTGGATGTGGATATGTACTGAATGATGTTTTCTCACTGACCTCATAACTGGTAAGCATTTTCTGTATTTCTGTCTCATGCGTGCAGCTCTGGTGGCTGAACAGTGATCAGCATTAGCATTATCAACTTTCCTTGCCTCGCTATCAGTAATATCAATAGCATCACTGTTAGCTTGAGTTTCTTCATCCCTTACATTGATCATATGCAGGTGCTGGTCATAAAATTAGAATATCATGAAAAAGTTTATTTATTTCAGTAATTCCATTCAAAAAGTGAAACTTGTATATTATATTCATTCATTACACACAGACTGATATATTTCAAATGTTTGTTTCTTTTAATTTTGATGATTATAACTGACAACTAATGAAAACTCCAAATTCAGTATCTCTAAAATTAGAATATTGTGAAAAGGTTCAATATTGCAGACACCTGGTGCCACACTCTAATCAGCTAATTAACTCCAAACACCTGCAAAGGCCTTTAAATGGTCTCTCAGTCTAGTTCTGTAGACTACACAATCATGGGGAAGACTGCTGACTTGACAGTTGTCCAAAAGATGACCATTGACACCTGGCACAAGGAGGGCAAGACACAAAAGGTCATTGCTAAAGAGGCTGGCTGTTCACAGAGCTCTGTGTCCAAGCACATTAATAGAGAGGCGAAGGGAAGGAAAAGATGTGGTAGAAGAACAATAGGGATAACTGCACCCTGGAGAGGATTGTGAAACAAAACCCATTCAAAAATGTGGAAGAGATTCACAAAGAGTGGACTGCAGCTGGAGTCAGAGGCGTCTCGATTGGGCTAAAGACAAGAAGGACTGGACTGCTGCTGAGTGCTCCAAAGTTATGTTCTCTGATCAAAGTCAATTTGGCATTTCCTTTGGAAATCAAGGTCCCAGAATCTGGAGGAAGAGAGGAGAGGCACAGAATCCATGTTGCTTGAGGTCCAGTGTAAAGTTTCCACAGTGATGGTTTGGAGTGCCATGTCATCTCCTGGTGTTGGTCCACTGTGTTTTCTGAGGTCCAAGGTCAATGCAGCCATCTATCAGGAAGTTTTAGAGCACTTCATGCTGCTGAGCAACTTCATTTTCCAACAGGACTTGGCTTTAGCTCAGAAACACAACCCCTCATGATTAGATCAACTGCATCTCTCAAGTCTAGCAAATTAGCCGTACCCGCATCCTCATACTCTACTATAGTATTACTGCACAAGAAACTGCTGATTTACTCAAAACAGTCCTCCTCACCCCCGCACTCAAGTTGACATTGGTCCATCACAGGCACCGGCCTCAGCAACTTGGCACACTGGAACAGCTGTTCTGCAGAGAGAGTGAGCAGGTCTTTCTTGATGGCCCACTCCAAGCTTTTCCTCTCACCATCTGCCATGGCTGCTTCCCTATCCCTCAACCGTGGTCATGCAGTCCAGGAACTGTACTCGGTCTCTGTCGTCGATGGGCGGTTATTTCTCCAAGGCACAGTCTCTGCTCTTCATCATTTATAACAGCAGGTAGAGCTGAAAGATGTATCTTCACCAGTAGACGGGAACAATGATGTCAGCAGACCACACTGTATGTTGCCCACAGGTCGCATCAGATCACCCCCGTTGTTGTTATTGTCACTAGGTTGGTCACATTGGGTCACTTCTGGTCCACGGTATCACTATCACTGGTTCAGCTTCTGTTCTGGCAGAGGAAGTGATCCCGAACAAGCCGCCAGAAAAATTGTAAGGGGTACCGGGCCGTGGTGCCAATGAAAGGTTGTTTGATTAGCTGAAATAATGAAAGACAAGGATGACACAGGAGAAGCCGTTTCATGTAACATGTAAGTAAACACAAACTTTTGACATAAACATATTTATTTTATGAATTTGTACATTTTTACCATGTAGGTGGTTAAATGGTACTTGTATGAGTATATTCCTGAATGGTTCCATGATTGATCCTAGCATCAGTATTGCTGGTGCTAGAATGGTGGCTCTATGCTCAGCAGACTCTGGAAGTGAGAGAAAGCAGTAGTAAGCTCCTGCTTAGCTCCTTCCAGCAAGCTCCTGTCCTGAGTCATTTGAGAACTAACTGTGCATGACAGGTCATGGTGGAGGGGGTGTTCAGTGTGGGAAAGTGGAGCATGTATCCATATTGGCCTATTTAGGTCAGAAAGAATTGTGGGACAAGGAAGACTTTTCTTCACTGCTGGTTATATTGCTATGTAAAAAAAAAAAAGAGAGAGAGAGAAAGAAACAGCAATGCTTGCTGTGTGGACCTGTACAGGTAACAGCAAGAGATGAATCAATAGCTATTTTTGGTGATATTTTGATAACCTGACATCCAAGCATTGATGTACAGAAATGGGCAGGGACTTCTGCTCTCTCCTGTCCTCGTCCTGGCAATTTCCAGCACACACAGTTTAGCATTTAGAGGGATGTTAATACTGAACAACTCTGACAGACATTTGATGGCATCTTTCCAGAGTTTTTGACTCTATAGCTGGAACATTACCAGACACATCATGAAGTTTGACAGGGGTTATATATGTTCTCATCAGACACTTATATTGAAGTAGCTTTACTTGTGTAGTTATTGTTTGTTTTTGCGCCTTTAAATAGGCCTCATTCCAGGATGTTTCATCTTAACTTCTTGTATGTCACTCCTCCCGGTATTTAAATTGTTTATTGCTGAATCTTTAGAAGTAAACATTAGCAAATTATAATACAGTACCAGTCAAAATTTTGGACACACTGACCCATTGATATGAATGGGTGAGTGTGTAGAAAGTGTATGTTGAAAGTAAACCTTTCCCTTCCAAATGTCCAAGAGAGGCTTCTTCTATTTTTGATAACTGTGAGACATCCATAACCTGTCTGTATCTGTGACTTGTAATTTTTTTTAAATTTGTAGATATTTAAAGAAATTTTGGGGGGAATTTGAAATTTTTCACATAATTGATTGAAAGTAAGCAGCACGTGCCCTTCACGTTGCATGATCTAAGTCCTCCGTCATTTTTAACAAGTGTAAACTGTTCATTACCCCAAATAGGGCTGAACTGAGAGACCCTGTTAGAGAACCTCCCTGTTTGTGTGTATGTTTTTCTCTCTTCCTTATTGAGAAATGTTAATAATGATTTTGAGTTACTAATTTTATATTTTAAAAACTCTCCAAAGTCAAATATGTTATTACAGAGTTTGAATAAACTAATAAACCATGTTTTGGTCATAATTTTGCCATAACAGACAGGTATAAATTGAATACCAATAACCCTTGTGTGCTGCTGCTGCAGTGTTTAGTGTTCAGGATAAACTTTAGGCTTTGTCTGCTGTTACGTAGCAGTTGGCCTTATGCTATAGTCACACTAAGGGAAAAAGCTCTTGCAGCACAAAAAAAAGTCTGTGACTATGTGTGCAATGAATTTGCAGTCTCGTTGCCCCTGCAAAGTTTGCTTCCAGACAAAGACCAGGTCTGTGACCACTCACAGCCAGTTGCCGCCTTCAAAGTGACTTTGGTGCATCAAGACTGCGATAAAATGGCAATGAGACTGTGTCAGTTTGCTATCACTTTGTTAGCAGTTAGATGCAATCTGTTTAGGGTTAAGGTGTTTAACTGTGATAAATTTGCAAATATGTTGCCCTCTCAGCATGGTGGCATGGTGGTTAGCACTACTGCCTCACAGCTAGAATGACATCTAGAATGTCTGGGTTTGAGTCCACCTTGGCCCAGGCCTCTCTCTCTGTGGAGTTTGCATGTTCTCCCCGTGTCTGCATGGGTTTCCTCCAGGAACTCTGGTTTCCTCCCATAATCCAAAGGCATGCAGTTACTGGGGTTAGGGGAGTTGGTCACTCTAAATTGCCCATAGGTGTGAATGTGAGTGTGAATGGTTGTCTGTCTCTCTGTGTTAGCCCTGCGACAGGCTGACGACTTGTACAGGGTGTACCCTGCCTCTTGCCCTATGTCAGCAGATTTTCTATGGGGTTAAGGTCAGGTGAGTTTACTGGACAATTAAGAACAGGGATACCATGGTCCTTAAAGCAGGTACTGGTAGCTTTGGCACTGTGTGCAGGTGCCAAGTCCTGTTGGAAAATGAAATCTGCATCTCCATAAAGTTGGTCAGTGGCAGGAAGCATGAAGTGCTCTAAAACTTCCTGGTAGATGGCTGCGTTGACCTTGGACCTCAGAAAACACAGTGGACCAACGCCAGCAGATGACATGGAACCCCAAACCATCACTGACTGTGGAAACTTTACACTAGACCTCAAGCAACGTGGATTCTGTGCCTCTCCTCTCTTCCTCCAGACTCTGGGACCTTGATTTCCAAAGGAAATGCCAAATTGACTTTGATCAGAGAACATAACTTAGGAGCACTCAGCAGCAGTCCAGTCCTTTTTGTCTTTAGCCCAGACGAGACGCTTCTGACGCCGTCTCTTGTTCAAGAGTAGCTTGACACGAGGACTGCGACAGCTGAAACCCATGTCTGCATATGTCTGTGCGTGGTGGTTCTTGAAGCACTGACTCCAGCTGCAGTCCACTCTTCGTGAATCTCCCCCACATTTTTTTCTACCACATCTTTTCCTTCCCTTCGCCTCTCTATTAATGTGCTTGGACACAGAGCTCTGTGAACAGCCAGCCTCTTTAGCAATGACCTTTGTGTCTTGCCCTCCTTGTGCAAAGTGTCAAAGGTCATCTTTTGGACAACTGTCAAGTCAGCAGTCTTCCCCATGATTGTGTAGCCTACAGAACTAGACTGAGAGACCATTTAAAGGCCTTTGCAGGTGTTTGGAGTTAATTAGCTGATCAGAGTGTGGCACCAGGTGTCTTCAATATTGAACCTTTTCACAATATTCTAATTTTCTGAGATGGTGAATTTGGAGTTTTCATTAGTTGTCAGTTATAATCATCAAAATTAAAAGAAACAAACATTTGAAATATATCAGTCTGTGTGTAATGAATGAATATAATATACAAGTTTCACTTTTTGAATGGAATTACTGAAGTAAATCAACTTTTTCATGATATTCTAATTTTATGACCTGCACCTGTACAGTAGGAATAGTACAACAAGTTGAGAGCCAGTTGAGTCTAGTCCCTTGCCAGAAAAAGACACATTGCGGATTAGTTGCGCTCATCTGTGCAGACTGACTCAGATGGATTGCAATATGTTGGCAAGCCGTCTGTGTTTATAAATTAGGCAGCAATTATTTGTAAACCTTCACCAAACTATTTGCAGAGTGACTGCAATTGATTGTGACTGTGTGGAAAAAGGTTGCTTCCCACCAGACAACCTGAGCCCTGCAAATGAAAGTGGTTGCCCCGAGGTTGAGAGTCACTGCAACTACCATACTTGTAAGCAGTGGCCAAATGTGAAAAAATTCAATGCAATCAATGGTCAACCACAATGATTTTTTCCTAGCTGTGAGGATCTTATTTTTCCTATTTTTACTCTAGTGTGCTAGTGTGACTGAGCCATTCAAGTCTAAGCTTAGTGATTTTGTTGCCAAAGTGCAGTTTGGGAAATCTAGTTAACTTTCCTCCAAAGATTTAATTTAAACAAAAAGATACTTTATAGCACAGTTTTGAAATATTTTGACTTGTGATTGAATCTGGACGGCTTCATCTAGATCTCAGCTGTAGACATGTTGCAACTGTATGCATTGCACATCATGCACTGTTACCAACAATACAACTTGCCCGAAAACCTAGTACTAATGAAAGGACACTAACAACAGTGCTGCTCATGTGAACATTTAAAGGAGTTGCGTGAACAAATGACTTAGCATTTTGATGGAAAATAGCTTACATGTAAATTAAAATTGTTGCCCGCAGCTCTGAAACGCAAGTCAGAATTTGAGCTACATAGTCAATGAACTCAATTGATACATCCAGCCAATCTTGGGAAATATCAAGTAAATGAGGTATATGACATCACTAATGATGACAAGACAGGTGGCTCTTCTGTGTTGTGCCACGCATTTGTGGAGGGACTGTTTGGTTTCTGCATTTTAGAGGTCTGAACACTCCTCACTGCACTGCACAGCATACACTGTGTTGCATATCTAAGAAACTTAAAGCAGTCCAGTCACTTTTTTTCAGGCTCAAGAGAATGTATTATAAGGTCGACTGAAAAAAAGGGTCAAGGTTCACTTTAAACATGTAACATGTCATGATAAACCAGCTAGTTTTGGGGACTGTGAGTTTTAATTCTAATTATGAATTTAAACACAAGCTGCTGATTTTTTTTTCTGTGTGAACTGAACTTTGAGTTAGGGGTTTGCGAAGCGTGAACCTGCACAACATTGCAAGTCTGTGGCAGGACTACTGGTGCTGCTTCAGCACAGGCTGTGAAACAAGCACCAAAGAGAATTTCATCCTTGTCTCGGTGCCATCACACCTAAGCATCTCTGTGTCTTAATGTTGCGCTGTTAATTTTTTGGTTTGTTTTAGGAAACCCAATACCACCTTTTTTATTATTGTGAGAGCCAAAGAACGGAACCTTAAAACCTTAAATTCTTCTTCATAACTAAATATGTCAAGACGTTCAGAACCAACTATTTCTCTGTGAGTGCTTGACCGCCAATGGAAATAATACATAATTAACTGCAAAATGGTTTGCCTAAAGAAATCTGGCACTTCGTTTTTGTAGTTCCCCATTGTGCCTATATCCCAATTTAATGAGTAAATTTGGAATCAAGCAGTATTTTTACTTGTGTGCATCTTGCTGACAGAATGTTTTGCTGGTTATTTGTTTGGCTATTGCTGTGCAAATCTGGTGAAAGATTTGATAGCAGCCAGTATTCTCCTGCTCTCAGGTCCTGTGTGGCTCAACCAGTTCATGAACATAAATGGATCGCTGTGACACTGATGCAACAGTGCAAATTTACCACTAGCTCTAATGTGACCTTTTCAATGAAAGTTGCAAACATAATGTGATAAGCTGCACTGGCAGCAGTCTATGACATGTTGCAGGTAAGATGTGTTTTTCCTTTTTCTTTCTATGTCTGCTGCTCCTTATTTATTTATCTTCCTAAATAAGTAAAAAGCTGGATGAAGTTCAAACATTATTTATGACATTATTTATGGCATAGGGCACATAATAATAATAAGGTGTTATGTTAAAGACAGCAGCTTCAGACATTGCGATACATAAACACGCACACATACACATTGCGACATTGTCTCATCTGTGTGTCTTTCTGTCTCCACCTCCTGTGACTTGGCCTCACACTGTCTCTATTTCCCACCTCTCTGTTGCTCAGCAGGAGGCTGATGCACTGAGCCAGAAGCAGCAGGATGCCAACTTCACCTATTGCCAGTATAACTGTTGGCACAGCGGGTCGGCCCCATGCCACCTCATGCCAGGAGAGAAGATTAGAGCCACTTCACCTCACCCTGCTGGTACACCAGCTTTACTTCACCTCGGTCCCATGCCTGTGGGTGAAGAGGTGCCAATCCAGCTGTGCCTAGCCGCCTTAAACACTTGGCTGTGTGTGTGTGTGTGTGTGTGGTGTGTGTGTGTGTGTGTGTGTGTGTGTGTGTGCGTGTGTGTGTGTGTTAACCGATAAGTGGACAAGCTTACTGGATAAAGAGGTCTCAAAGATGAGGAACAAGACAGTCCATTCTTAAGCCGTTAAAAAGTGAAAGCTCCTAATGTTTATCTTTAATGTGATGGTTGATGAGTTTTGATTTATGACATACTTATACTATAATTAAATTCCTGAATACTGTCTACGGGCAGCCATTTATCATATAATGTATGCATGTTTTATTAAATCGACCCAGATTTCACCACAGAGTTTAAGTGCCTCCTGACTGACTTTTTCTGAGAAAATATGCATGGATCACCCAAGTATGTGTTTAGTAAATTTAACCCGTCTGCCCTGGAGGTCCCTGTACCAGAACAGGTTGTATCTGTACAGGTAGTGTTGTGCAAGTTCACACATTGCTAAAGCTAGCTCCCAGTTGCAGGGATGCAAATCTGGCAAGAAGGATAGGTGTTTACAGAAGAGTAGGTGTGTGCTGGTGTGGACAAAATCTCTGGGCACTCTGGCACTAACCACAGTTCATTTCTCCTCAGACACTTTGGGATATTACAATAGAAGTCTGCGCTGACAGTTTCACCCTAGTAGATAAATTCACGGTACACAACCCTGTGAAAATGGTCCTCCACACAAAAATTTTTGTCAACTTAAAACAGAAGTTGATGTTTTGCTCTCTGGTAGCATCATGATGAAAATGTTGGTTGACCCAAAACAGGCTCAGTTTGAGAAGCAGTTTACAGGTTTTATTACACAGAAAAAGTCAAAAGGTGTTGAGAGGTTTGTTCCTGAAGCAGCAGAAACCCAGTGAATGTGAAGCAAGGGTTTTTGAGGGAGACAGGTGAGTAGTCTTATTTTTATGGGCCTGTTCCTGGAACTTGTGACCACTTCCTTTGTGATTTACCGCTTTCAGTGTCATAAAGCAGGGCACCTCAAAAATAATAACAAATCTAAATCTGCTTCATAGGAACTTTAGCACCTACTGGCCCATGGCCTCGCCATTTGGCAATGATCTCTTGTTATTAGTCGCATGTATATACTTCCCATGACTGTCATGATCACATGGTGGCAGGACCCAAGAAGCAGACTCTGAGGCCTTCTGTGGTTGGAGCAGCGAGGATTGTTGGTGAGGAGGCCGGTATGACAAGAATAACATAGAACAGGAGTAAACCTGGTTGTGCTACTGCTTCAACAGCTGGTGGAGGCCGGGTGGATGAGCTGCTCCTTAAATACTGCTCCACTTCACCCACAGGAAAACCTAACCACACACTCACACACACACACACACACACACAAACACACGGGGAAATGACAGAATTCCAGAGGTCACTTTACAACAACAGGATCTTTGGTAGCAAGAGGCAATGAAGAAGTTGTGATTTAAATTTGCATGTTTCTTGCATGTCTTTCTGTAGTGACAGAGGATGTTAATACCGAAAATAACGCTGTTTGTGATGACACAAAGTAAACAAAATAAAAGAATATTTGAAGATTTGGTGTAAATGTTCTGTTAAAATATACATGCACACCTCCTAGTTCTCATTTCTGTGACTGCTTAGCATATAGTTTTTTATGTATTAAAGGGAATGTGCCCCCTGGTAAGCATTCGGCCATCTGTCTCTCTGATTGGTGCTGGCCCAGTTTCACAGCTCAACACTGAGATAAGGCACAGTCCCCGTGCTTCCCGGAAAAACTGCCGAAATGTTCAATTACTTGAAGAAAGCTGGGAAACAAACAGGAAATTGAGTTCTTACTGCTTTCCCAGCCATCAGCAGTTTGCTTAATCACATGTGGGAACCTTGCTGGCCAGTGCAGTATGAACGATCACCAACGCCCTTTGTTTATCAAGTTATAATGTTTCAAATAGATCTGTCTCTTTATTTAGTTCTCCCTTTGTATTTTATAAGCTGTAGAAAGCAATAAAAGCAACGGACAGAGGCAGACAGAGATGATGCGGGGAGGGAGACAGTGAAAGAACAGGTGAATAGAGGTGAGGAGATAAACAAATGGAGGGATACATTGAGAAAGACAGATATCACGAGGCAGAAGCAGAGATGACAGAACTGGGGTGGGTTGGGATTGAAAAAGGCAGGCGAAGGGAGAAAGACTTATCCAGACTTCCACATTCTGTTCAATGTAGCGCTGCCACTCAGCTGGAAAAAGAGACAGTGTAACAACTAGAAAAGAAAATGAGAAAAACAGATCGAGAAAAAATGGAAGCTCAGATGCAGAAACAAAAGAACAGATAACAGGTGACAAGTGAATATGTGGTTGGATGGATAGGTGGAAGGCAAGGAAAAGAGAATGATAAAAGAGGGAGTGTGAAGTTTATTAGGACGGAGAGGGTTGAATTATTCCTCACTAACGAGTAATGAGAGCTCAGGAGAGATGGGGGAGTCAGGAAAATAAAGAAAAACATCAACAAAATAGAAGCTGAGATGGGGATTTTGGAGTTGCAGAGATTATGATTGTGATGGTGGGAGATAAACCTGCAAATGAAAAGCTTTAAGGGGCAGGAAGGGATCAACACCGATACACAAACACACAGTGGTTTCATCAGGTTTTTGTCACATTTTTAAAGAAGGTTGTTGAAATTTGCATTTTTCTGTCAGTGTCTTTGCTGCTTATCATTAATCACTAACTCTTTGTTTTGTTAGATTGCGAAATTTTTTTACTTTTAATAAATTTCTCATCAAAGAGATTTCCCTGGACATTTTTTGCTATTTTTGTCTGAGTTTCTAGGTTTGGGAGACCAGGTGTAAAGCATGAGGAAGACTGTTTTCTTATGGCTCAATCACACCAGAGTAAAAATAGGATGCCAGTGTCCTTACAACTAGGAAAAAAATCAGTGGTTGCCTGGTGATGCACTGAATTTTTTCACAATCAGCCACCAATTGCAAGTACTTTCTGTGACCTGTGGAGCACGGAACACCCTCAACCTTTGGGCAACCACTTTCGATCACAAGGTGATTGCAGTGGTCTCCTGATGGTAAGCAACCTGTCTCCAAACAGTCACGGTTCAACTCGGACCGGCTGAAATCCCTCCAAGACAGAGTGGTAAAGGTTTGCAAATAATTGCTGTCTAATTTATAAATGCAGTCAGATTGCCAACACAATATGATCATTCTGAATCAATCTCAGCTGATCAGCGCAACTCATCTCCGGCGCATCTCTTTGCAACAGGGGACTCGACTCAGCTGCTTACCAATTGGTTGTATTCTGGTTATATTCCTTTATGAGACCAAGATTGCAGAGCAAATACGTCATTTTGCAGTTAAATTGCCATCCTACAGCACCTACATCACTATTTTTGGAGGAATTTCTGGGTTTCTGTTTCAGACTTATGAGGTTTTAACTTCATCTTATTCACCGTCATCATCATCATTTTATTATTGTCTTGATGCACCAAAGTAGTTTTGAAGACTTAACCTGGTGCGAGTGGTAATGCACCTGGTGCCCGTCTTCAAAGCAGCCAAACACAACAATACTGCAAATGCATTGCATACGATCACATAGCCACTGTTTTCCCTAGAATGACCACTGCATTAACCAAAAAGTTACAGCTAGGATGATCATTTTATCCTGCAAATACAGGATTTTTTTTATGGACTGTATATAAAAGTCAGCCATAAAGTAGCTTTCAAGTCTGGAAAGTGAAGCTAAAACAGAAGTGCCTTAAACATGCATTCTTCACAATGGCCCATTGCTAAACTGATTCAAACTGTGTAGGCGTCTATGAGACAACAATCTTTTTCTTACCTGCTCTTTGATCAGAGTAAATACTTTTGGTCACAAATGCATCTTTCAGGTCTTATTTAATACATTACTTTCACTTTGGAAATTATGGTCTCTATTAGAATCAAAAAGTCAGATAAAAAGGTTACACTTTAGGGCAGGCCTACCTAGACAAGTTGATAACGTATGAGCGCTCAGTCAGATGCGCCTTTTGCTGATTTAATTATTTTATTGCGTTGTCTGAGACTGCACAATTGGACCTCACAAAGCACCGAGGAACCTTTATAGTTTTAATTTACAGAAGTAAGAAAAACTGCACCTGCATGCAGATTTTTTTTTTTTGGTCATCATGACATTATGACAAGGAAATGACAGAAGAAATCCTCAGTTGCTGAACTGATAATTAAGTCACAGTCTTTAACATTTATACAGAGGAAAAGTTTGAGACAGATAATAGAAGAGCTAGAGTAAAATTTTGCTAATGTTTCCAGCCATCAGTTATAATTTGCCTATTCATCACAGTGCTTGAGGCTACAGTCAACACACACATAAGCTTTACTTACTCGTAGAGTTCCAGGACACTCGTCTGCAGAACTAAACATTTTGATAACTTTTGGAGGAAATGACATCATATTCTGGGAGAATGCTCCGGTAGCTGCAAGCTGCTTTGCCACCCATCTCCACCTTAGCTGCTCCTCCTCATGTATAATTTTGTTAATGTCATATCAGCTGTCACTGACAGACTGTACTGGGGTTTTTGATGGCCTGCTGCTCTCCTTGCTGGAGGCACAGACACAGATGAATGGATATGATCTTGCAGGGAAAATGATAATTTGATAATGCTATTGTTTACAGAAATTAAACTCTTTTTTTTTCATTATTATGACTGATTTTAAAAAATGTGAGCTGTGAGCTTTTTTTTCCCCAAAAGTGGGTATGCCAGAAAAGGATTAATAACTTTTGGCTAAAGTCAATAAATGAGACAGTCGCAAAAACAGGCAACACAATGCCTGATACAAAACAGCTTATTAATGAATATACTCTACATCATTAAAAATGCTGTGCCATCAAAAATGAAGTGCCACAAGCTACGCCTAAAGCATCACCATCCAGAAAAGCTTGCCAGGTGGAAGTGCAAAGTACATCAGCGATGAGACACATTCCCTGAGATCACCTGTGATAAACTGAAAATGTTGATTATGACCCCATTTCCTCTTGACTCCACCGTTTGCCAAGTAAACGCCTCAGGTTCTGATTCCTCTGCTGTGTTGGTCTACCACAGCACATAAATCTCCCCCCCTTTCTACCTCGCTTCCCTCCTTTACCCCTGCTCCATTTTATCATTTTCTTCTTTCACGCTGTTTCCATCTTCTCCATCATCCCTTCCTCGGCTCAACCAGACACTGCTCTGCATTGTAAAAAGATTTATAGACATGCACAGCCAGAGGTGAATCCACACCATGCACACACACACATGCGTGCATTCACTGTTGCTCAACTGTGTTTTCAGAAATTCACAAAGTCTGGAAGCAAACACAAACACACACTCAAAGATGGACAGAGTTCAATCAGACCTTACTTACAGGGAGGGGTCGATACTGAACCAGTCTGAGTAATGCCTTTTCATTATGTAGCTAGAATTTGGGGTTTTTTGTGAGAGTGGCAGACAGGGTTTAATAGTTGACTGAGTGGCTGGCAAGGGGTCTACATTACAGTAGTACCCAAAAAACCATTTAAGTGAAATGTGACTGATGGGGGGCAGCACAGCAGTACATTCACTCCTCAAAATAAGAGGGCTCTGGGTTTGAACCTACCAGCTAGCTGGTGCCTTTTTGTGTGGAGTTTGCATGTTCTCCACATGCTTGCATGGGGTTCTTTCTAGGCATTCCAGTTCCCCCCCCCACAGGCCAAAGTGTTAGGTTGGTGGTTCTAAATTGGTTGCAGGTATGCATGTTAGTGTGTCGCTGTCGGTCTCTGTTTTAGCCCTGTGATGGACTGGAAACCTTCTCAGAGTGCACATTGCCTGTCTGTCGCTCTGTGACAGCTGTGTTAGGCTTGGATTTTTGCCCAAGCAGTGAAAGTCTAATAATATGATGCATGAAGGTTTTGGCTCCTCCTACCAAAGCACGGAACAAACGAATTCACTGAACAAACTAATTCCCACTTTGAATACAATAAGCGAGTAAGAACAGAGACATGCCTGTGACTACGCAGCTGACACGAGTCATTGCAATAACAAAACCGAGTCTTGCAATCACCAACTTTGCTGTCACAGAAGTCTCACATAGATTTGTAACCAGGATTCTTGAAGTACCGTGCCTCTGGTTAATAAACAAACAAAAGAAAAATTACTTGATGCAGACTTTCTTGATCTGATTTTTGTCTTTATGCTTCTTTTATATCATGCTTTTGATAAACCTTGAACTCCTAAACTTTTGGCCAAGTGACAGGCTTCATTGTACAACATCAGGCCAGATTTAACATCACCACACCACTGCTTCCTCTTGTGCTTCAAATATTCCTAGGAAATAGTTCAGTGCATTCATCTTCATGTTCCCAACACGTGAGATTTTTAAGACTAATTAAGTTACAGCAGTAACACAAAGGACTGGGCTTTTGTAAAAAACAAAAAAAAGAAAAAGACAGTCAAGACAGTTTTCCTTATTTATTTATTTTTTCCAATCAGTGACTTCTTTAGGTTTCTTGGCAGGAATAATTTGTATATGTAATTGTTTCACAGAAGGAGTGGACCCAAATGCAGTAATCCAGAGGGAGCAACCAAATCCTTAATCCAGACAGAGGTCATACACAGGAAGGCAGTCAGTGAGAGTAAACAGTTCCAGCATGGGGCAGGCAAAAAGGCCATACATGAGCAAAACAAGGATTACTAACTAGACTGGAAAATGTTTGACTATGGCACAAAGTGCATAATCTGGCAACTGTATCAGCTGTTCGTATATATGGTGATTAACTGATTGGATTCCTGTGTAGCACATTCAACACAGGTGATGCTCATTAGGGTAGGGCAGACAAGTCATCTTTTTCATTTCTCCTTTTGTGGGTCCTTTCCTTGCATCTAAGGTCCCGTTTACACGACGTTTCCAGTGGAAACAGTGTTGTTTTGATCCGGCCCCTCGTTTACACGGAAACGTTTCAGAAACGATCTTTGTTTACACGGAAATGATAGAAACAGTGAAAACGATGTAGTTCCCATTGCCAGGCCACAAGTTGGCTGTGCAACACATGCATGCTTGGAGGGACTCAGTGGGATGCATGGCAAAGATCTTTTTTATTATTTACACAATGGCCAATGTGAGAACCTTTGTGTGGACTGATGACGAGGTTGGATTGCTGCTGCATACAGTACCTGACGCATGAATTAAATGCGTCATCGCTGATCCACATGATGGTGTGGCAAATGTACATTTTGCTGAAGAAGGGCTGTTAAGTTTAAAAGACTGAGCAGCACAAGAAGCACTCGTGACTCCACCATTGCAATTGTTATTCATCTACTAGCGCATGTGCAGAAAACTGTGGTGGTCGCAACCATAGTACGTACACTCCTGATCCAAATCTTAAGACCAGTTAAAAAATTTCAGTTTCAGAAACCCTCCACTCTGGAGGCCATTTCCAAAAAGTATCATTTTCACTCTGTTCTCGTGTAAACGGGAGGCCAAAACGACACAGTTTCCAATGGAAACATTGTCGTGTAAACAGGGCCTAAATTTTTATCCCTTCCACCAGAGATGTGAGTGAAAGTGGGAAGGCCAATCTCTAACCTTCCTTTTCTCTCCAAATCCTTGAAAGAGTAGTTGTAAAACAGCTAACTGATCATCTGCAGAGGAACGGTTTATTTGAAGAGTTTCAGTCAGGTTTCAGAATTCACCACAGTACAGAAAAGGCATTAGTGAAGGTTACAAATGATCTTCTTACAGCCTCTGACAGTGGACTCATCTCTGTGCTTGTCCTGTTGGACCTCAGTGCAGCTTTTGATACTGTTGACCATAACATTTTATTAGATTAGATTAGAGCATGCCATAGGTATGAAAGGTACTGCACTGCAGTGGTTTGAATCATATTTATCAAATAGACTCCAATTTGTTCATGTAAATGGGGAGTCGTCTTCACACACTAAGGTTAATTATGGAGTCCCACAGGGTTCTGTGCTAGGTCCAATTTTATTTACATTGTACATGCTTCCCTTAGGCAGTATTATTAGAAAGCATTGCATCAATTTCCATTGTTATGCAGATGATACTCAGCTTTATCTATCCATGAAGCCAGATGACACACATCAGTTAGTTAAACTGCAGGGATGTCTTAAAGACATAAAGGCCTGGATGACCTCTAATTTCCTGCTACTAAATTCAGATAAAACTGAAGTTCTTGTACTCGGCCCCACAAATCTTAGAAGCACAGTGTCAAACCAGATACTTACTCTGGATGGCATTACTTTGGCCTCCAGTAACACTGTGAGAAATCTTGGAGTCATTTTTGACCAGGATATGTCCTTCAATGCACATATTAAACAAATATGTAGGACGGCTTTTTTACATCTGCGCAATATTTATAAAATTAGAAACATCCTTTCTCAGATTGACGCTGAAAAGTTAATCCATGCATTTATTACTTCTAGGCTGGACTACTGTAATTCATTATTATCAGGCTGTCCTAAAAACTCCCTGAAAAGCCTTCAGCTGATCCAAAATGCTGCAGCTAGAGTACTGACAGGGACTAGAAAGAGAGAGCATATTTCTCCCATATTGGCTTCTCTTCATTGGCTCCCTGTTAAATCCAGAATAGAATTTAAAATCCTTCTCCTAACATACAAGGTCTTGAATAATCAGGCCCCATCTTATCTCAAAGACCTCATAGTACCGTATCACCCCAATAGAGCACTTCGTTCTCAGACTGCTGGCTTACTTGTGGTTCCTAGGATACTTAAAAGTAGAATGGGAGGCAGAGCCTTCAGCTTTCAGGCCCCTCATCTGTGGAACCAGCTCCCAGCTTGGATTCGGGAGACAGACACCCTCTCTATTTTCAAAATTAGGCTTAAAACTTTCCTTTTTGATCAAGCTTATAGTTAGGGCTGGATCAGACAACCCTGAACCACCCCTTAGTTATGCTGCTATAGGCCTAGGCTGCTGAGGGGGGTCCCATAATGCACTGTTTCTTCTCATTCACCTTTATTTACTTGTTTATACTTCACTCTGTACTTAATCATTATTATTAATCTCTGGCTCTCTTCCACAGCATGTCTTTTGTCCTGTCTCTCTCCACTCAGCCCCAACCGGTCGCAGCAGATGACTGCCCCTCCCTGAGCCTGGTTCTGCTGGAGGTTTCTTCCTGTTAAAAGGGAGTTTTTCCTTCCCACCGTCGCCAAGTGCTTGCTCATAGGGGGTCGTTTTGACTGTTGGGTTTTCTCTGTGTTATTGTAGGGTCTTTACCCACAATACAAAGCGCCTTGAGGCGACTGTTTGTTGTGATTTGGCGCTATATAAATAAAATTGAATTGAATTGAATTGAATTAAATTCAGATAAAACTGAAGTTCTTGTACTCGGCCCCACAAATCTTAGAAAAATGGTGTCGAACCAGATACTTACTCTGGATGGCATTACTTTGGCCTCCAGTAACACTGTGCGAAACCTTGGAGTCATTTTTGACCAGGATATGTCCTTCAATGCACATATTAAACAAATATGTAGGACGGCTTTTTAAATTTGCGCAATATTTATAAAATTAGAAACATCCTTTTTCAGACTGATGCTGAAAAACTAATCCATGCATTTATTACTTCTAGGCTGGACTACTGTAATTCATTATTATCAGGCTGTCCTAAAAGCTCCCTGAAAAGCCTTCAGCTGATCCAAAATGCTGCAGCTAGAGTACTGACAGGGACTAGAAAGAGAGAGCATATTTCTCCCATTTCTCCCTTAAATTTAGAGTTCCTGGGTGGGGCTGGATGTTCTGACGTGGGAGTTGACCTGCTCCCCTGGGGGTTGTGGCGCGGGGCTGCGTTGGCTTCTTTGGCGTGGGGGGGGACTCTGTGGGGGTCGGGTGGTCCTCTGGTGCCCGGTGCTCTGGAGCCCTGCCGTCGGCCTGTATGGGGGGCTGGCAGCTGGAGGGGGGGCTGGCTTCTCATCGCCTCAGGTTCCCTGGGGCCCTTGCTCCTTGGCTGGAGGGTGCTTCGTCTAAGGCCTCCCTCTCCCATCTGCTGGGGTAGGGGTGCGGTTGTCTTTGGAATGAGTGGCGGCGGGTGTTCATAGGTCGTAGTGGGCTGCTGGTGGCCTGGGCTTTCTGGGGCTTTCGAGCCCGCCTCTAGCTTCTGATGGGCGGAGCTATGTCATTCTGCCCTCATTGGTAAGTACATTTCATGACAGAAAACACAATTGCAATCACAACACAAATTGGTTGGTTTGTGTAACCATGCTTCTGCTTCTTTTCTTTTTTCTTTTTTTTTTTAATTTTTTTTTTTGTTTGTTTTGCCCACACAATTTTAATTTTGCAAATTTTGACAGCATCTTTTATGTTTTATAAAGTGATGAGTTATTTGGTTTACTCACTGGTGTTATTTCTTGTTTCTTCTTACTATTTTCTTCCTCTATTTTTTTCTTTTCTCCTCTTTCTTTCTCCCCTTTTCTTTTCCTTTCCTAAGCCTGTCAGGTTTGGCACAATTCTTAGATGTTAAATTGAACTCAGTGTCACACAATATGTTAAAAATAACACAAATAAAATAAAGGAGACACACTAACAAGAGGAGCCTATAGAGAACCTATAAAGCTCATCTTGAAATAGTAAATATGTTTGGCATAACAATGCATTCAGATCACTGTTCTGTTTGCAAGATCTGCCGGACATGACAGGCTTAAAAAAAGAAAAGAAAAGAAAATTATGTATATATACAGTAAGATAAAAAGATAGATAGATCACATAGTTTTTCATCTTTCACCTTTGTCATTAGGTTCATTTGGTTCACCTGTTGTTCCCTGGTGTTTCCACTCTTCCTGATTTTCCTTCTGTGTATTTAAGCCCTCCGTTTTCCTTAGTTCTTTGTTCGGGTCCTCGTCAGTTTTACGTCTAGGTTGATGTATTCCTGCTGTACACCTTTGTACTTCGAGTTTCAAGTTTCTGTGTTTAGCTGGCTCCTGACCAGCCATTTTGAGCTTAAGTATTTTCAATAAAAGTTAAGTCTTATTTAAGCCCTCGCCTTGTGTCCTGCATTGGGGTCCTCCCTGCCTTGCCTGCACCAGCTGTGACTTGTTTTCATTAGTTGTCAGTTACAATCATCAAAATTAAAAGAAACAAACATTTGGAATACATTAGTCTGTGTGTAATGAATGAATATAATATACAAGTTTCACTTTTTGAATGGAATTACTGAAATAAATCAACTTTTTCATGAGGAAAGAGTTCGCAGAAGAGTTGAAGCTGTTATAGCTACAAAGGGCCAACATCATATCATCACCCTCTTAAAATGATGGGCTAAGTAATTTTTTTAAGGTTTTTCAGAAAAGACAAAAAAGTGAACCAAACATTGAAAATATGATGATTTAGGCAAAAATAAAACCTTCGTTAGGGGGTTATGGTTAGGAGGGTGACGATATTTAAGCCTGTGGATTAGGAATGGGATGTGAAGGCAGATGGGTACTTTTGGCAATATAGTGTATAATTTTGTTACCTGTTTCACTTTAGTGACTAACAACAACCTAAAGTAACGACTTACTGTGTGACCAGAGGTTTCCAGGGATCCATGACTGGTCTGTAAGCTTGTGTGACTGAGGCCTAAAAACATTCCTGCAAAGGAAACACCTTTGTATCCTTGATTATAGTTCCAGCAGCAAGCAAGATAAGAAAGAGGGAAGCAAAACTGTAAGGAATATGAAAACAAACAATCCAAAACCATGAAACTGTATAGATTTAAATCTATCTATTTATCTGCGCTGCACCACTTCTAGCTATTTTTAGATTGTTCCCTGGAAGTCCTGTTCTGACCACTTTCATATGGCATTTTTGATGTCAACGTGGATGCCAATCAAAGACAGCAAACATCAACTTCTGTGTCAAAGTGACTCAAATTTCTTCCTGTTAAAGGTGAGTTCTTCCTTCCCACTGTTGCCAAGAGTTTGCTTATCTGTTTGGTTTCTCTGTCTAGTACTGTAGACTTTACATTACAATGTAAAGCACCTTAACACTGCTGCTGAGAACTGGTCCTATATAAATAAAATTTCATTTAATATCATGTGCTGATCTCGGCATGTCATGAGTCATGAGAATCATGAGAATTAAATCTCCCCCGCCTTAAACTGCTTTTCACACTCACTTTACCTTTAATCTGTTTGCAGTCATGCATGTTTCTAATCATTGTCTTTAAGTGTATGGAAGAGGAAAGACATTCATAAAACTTCATGGCCGTGCCACCTTCCACCCTCAGTCCCATTCCAATTCATTTCATTTCTATGCCTCCCTCTCTTTTGACTCCTCTGTGAACCGTGAGGAAAACACTCGCTTCCTCGTTTCACGCCGGGGCTGCTCCCGACAGCCTTTTTACAGAGCATTAGCGGGAAGTCGATACCGTTTACCTGATGCCTGCAGACGCACATAGCTTGCAAACCTGAGCGCATAAACAGACATGATTCTGTGAACTGTTTAATTTGAATTAAGAAGGTGTGCAATTCATGCTTTCAGATGAATTCCCCAACAGTTTTTACAGGGAAGGCATATAAAATGTATACCAAAACATGCCCAGAAGTTCAGCCATCACACACACCAGCGTAGTCGGTGCTGTTTACAGAGAAACCAGTGTAATTATCGAGTTTTACGGCTGTAAATTACCACAGGCGAGGACTTGAAGCAGCGATATTACTACATCTATTCCCTTCCTCTCTGCTTTTCTCACTCTATGACTCTCCTCTGTTCTCCTCTATTGATCTTGTTTGGGCCATAGTGCAGAAGCAGGCTGTGAAGCTATATCAACTAAATGGCCAGCCCTTCTAACTTCTTGCATTAGCAGAGGTATCAAAGGCAACCCCCACTGCGTAAATGGGACTGCCACACATGTCACATCTGGACACACACGTGCATCAGCAGACTGTTCCTAGTGGTAGTTAATACACTATCCCACTGGGCAAGCAATACTAGAACTGACTGGGTGTGACAGGACACTTGCCATCCCGTCATTACCTCCATGCAATGAGTGTTTTCTGATGGGCATCCTTTTTGCACAAGTGTGTTTTTAAAAGATGTCAATTTGTGGTAACTTATGTGCTTGATACATGTCAGGGGTGTTTGTGGTGGGTTTCATGCCTCTCCACACATGTTCATGACTCAGTTGCACTCAGTTCAGTATGTGTGAGTGTGTGCATGACAGGCGGGGTGCAGCAAGTGCCATTTTAATTTTAATAATGAAGTCAGTGGAGTAGAGATAGTTCTAATTTGCTGTGGCCTCCCCAGTGGCCCAGCATAATGGAGTGAAAATGGGCTCTGAATTAAAGTTAGGGCCTTCAAAACACAGCCAGTTTGCTGGTCTGTAAAAGTCCCATGCAATGCAACACACACACAGACACACACACACACCACTGCACTGCATGAAGTGAATCACACCATCAGCAGGGATAACTGAGCTGAAATAGTTGTTGATATTGTTCATAAGTTATTATGATAATCTCAGACCTGGGCTAAAAACTATTTAATAAGCATCCAATAATATGAGCATAGGATTAAAATATGTTCATGGTAAAGTTCTTCATTGTCGAGTTCTGGTCAGTTGGGATGTTAAGTGGCTTAAGATTCCTTAAAGCCCCATTTAAAACCTCACTGGACTTTCAGTTTGGGTCGGACCTTAACCCAGCAGCTGGTCGACGCACCCGCCTCCCACATCGACCAAACCAGTAAAGGTCTTTCCACTTTTTTTCTTAAAGTTTTTCTCATGATCAAATTCTTATTACCAAATTAGACAGCCTGGCAATCAATGGTTTGTATTTCATGTACAGCTCTATTAATTTTCTTACTGTAATGGTTGTGAAATTGTTTCTTTTTGCTTTAATCTTCCATAGTTGCAACAAATTAGAAATGACAAATTAACAGGACATTGTAGTTTTGGTGCAAAGTGGCTATCTTTATTATTATTCTTTTTCCCTCTATATGTCATCCAGGACAACTATAAGTCAAAAGAAAGTAAACATTTTCCTCTGTAATAATTTTTATTTGGCAGCAGGGCTCTGTTCTGTTACCACCCCATCATTTCATGTGTATGGAAAGTGGCCACAAGACCCCCAGCAGTGTATAAAGCTGGCATCGCTGACAACAGATATGACATTGGCAGATATGACAGTATGAAAGCAAGAGCTGTGGTGGAGCTGGGTTGCAAAGTGGCTCACACATGTGCAGAAACCGTGAGCAGGTTAAATCAAGGTCAGAGATTAGCACTGGAATCACCTGATATTCTGGTGTGCAGCTTTACTTTGTGGACTGCCTGAAGCGACACTGGGATTAATTTGTTTACATTTGGTCAAACTGGCAGCATTAAAAGTATGCTGAATGAGTTACTAGCAGTTTGTTCTGTAATGAACTCATTGGGTGACTGAAGTTCAGGCGGCAGAGCAGGTCATCTACTAATCGGAAGGTTGGTGGTTCGAGCCCTGGGTGCTCCACTCTGCATGTCAAAGTATCCTTGTGCAAGATACTTAACCCCAAATTGCTCTCTGATGTCTCCATTAGAGCATGAATGTGGTTGAATGTCAGACTACAAAGCACTTAGGCATAGAATAAAGTGCTTGTATGAATGAGTGAATGAGGCATGTTGTATAAAGCACTCTGAGTGCTCGAGTAGAGTAGAAAAGCAATATATAAGAACCAGCCCCTTTACTATTCATGCAAACAACTAAAATGTGATGTTTATAGTGGAGTTCTAAAGTGTTTTTTTTCTTTAATTGCTATATGGTTGTTTGCATTTATTTGTTTTTCACTTTGATTTTATCCTATTTAAAGTATATTACAAGTCATATCCTGTAAATTTGTTTACAAAGTTCAGTTACCAGGGACCACAGGGAATCTTACATGTCCAACTTCCACCTGTAACGTCAGTCCCATCTGAATGGGTGCAAAGACTTAAATATATCAGCAGCAGCAAATGAGAAAGATGTCACGTTTTAAAAAATAAAAATTAGTAGACAATAACACTGTCTGCTTACTTTGTAAAGAAAATTTATTCTTCCAGTCATGCACACAGTTCATTTTCTCATACCCTGGTTTTGAGATATACTCCACATCTGTCACCACCTAGGTGTAATAGAGGTGAATTGAAATTAATTTGTATCGCCTGGATAACGCTCAGACCTCACTGACTTCTAATTAGAACTCTTTCCAAAAAAAATTAAAAACACACAATATTATTTAGGTGTTTGGGGAAGGCTGGTGGCGAATTCCCTGAGCAGTACAATTCTGGTCATATTTATTGCATTATTTACTCCTCTGTATTGGAGTAAACTTGTAAAGCAGGAAAAAATGTGAATACTCAGTTATGGAAGGGGGATGTGATTGGTGATGATCATATCGTTGTTGTTTCATGTCTATCTACCTTTTGTATCAGCGTCACCCTGCTGTGAAATTACTTCATATTTTCTCGAAAAAGGGAGCGCTAGACCGTCACACTCTGGCCAATATGTAAGCTAAAATGGCAAAATGATAAATGTCAGTCACATCATATGCTTTCTTTTTGAGTTAGTAGGTATGCCATGCCTACATGACTGAAATACAGTCTGTCCATCCATCCATCCATCCATCCATGTGGCGTTTGCATGCTCTCCCTCTGTCTGCGTGTGTTTCCTTTGACTACTCCAGGTTCCTCCCTCAGTCCAAAGACATCCAGTTAGTGGGGTTAGGTTAACTGGTTGAAACTTTGAATGTGAGTGCAAATGGTTGTCTGTCTGTCTGCTTTAGCCCTGTGACAGACTGGCAACCTGTCCAGTGTGTACCCTTCCTCTCGCTCTGTGGCAGCTGGGATAGGTGCCAGCCCCCCTGCAACCCAGAAATACAGTCAAGCTTTGAATTATTCTTTTCCAGATGTTGACCTTTTCATATATTATTTATTTGAATATATTTGGGAAAGACCAAGACAAAAATGACCTTTCCTAGTGACCCCCCACCCCACCCCCCTGAAACAGAATTCACTAGTACTGAGGAAAAGAAAACCATGGTCCTCAGAGAATCCAGACTGCACTTGTACTCAGCTGCTTCTGTCATGGCTCCGGCAGGGTTAGGTTTTATGTCTTCTCTGTCTCTCTTTTTTAGTCTATATCTGGTGGAGCTGTGGGCTGGCTCTGCATTGCTAGCCTGGCTGTGGGCTGTGCTTTCCTCACCTGTTGTGAGTTGATTCATCAGGCTCTTGGTATTTAAAGGCTGGATGGCGTTGTTGTCCCCCACCAAATCATTTGGACAGTATAATGGTAAGCAGGCCCCTCTTGTTACCTCCTATTTTTTGTGTTCTTTTTTGTAACCCAGTTTGTCCATCTCCTTTCCTTGTTTCCCATTTGGAGGCCTGTTCACCTGGATACTTGCTTCCTTGAGAAGTGTCACAAACACCTGTAGCCACCCTTGCCTGTTCCACGCAGTCACTCTCAGTACTTACAAAGGGAAGGACTTACCTGCTCTCCACCTGCCTGCCCACTCTTTACCAACACTAACTCATCTAGGATTTCCATCTGCCAGCCGTGTATCGCTCCAAAGCCTTTGTTTGAGAAGCAAACAACTAAGACAGTTGAAGCAAATTACAAAATCTGCAATAGCCTGTTAAACTCACCTTGGCTGCTCTTAACACTATCTCTATTATCTGGTTGAGCTCCTGGATGCACCCCTGTTGAAAAGCCATCCTCTACAGCCACTCTTAACCACTGTTATCCCTAACCATTCACCTGCTTTTCAATAAAGGCTAAAAAAACTGCTGACAGTTTGTTAAGTCTGGTCACTGAGTCCAATTTAAGCCTAAATATGACAGCTTTATGATGTTGTTTACATGGATCTGATATTTTGAAACTACAATGTTTTTACATTGACATACATATAGATACTTTGCCCCACATGTTCTTATCATGTTGCTTTATGCTAGCTATATAAAAGAGAACGAGCACTGAAAAACTGACTCAATACATCTCTGTTCTTCAGACAAGGCAATTACATCTCAAGAAGCAGATTATATCACAGCCACATAATCTTCAGCGTTCACCTGTGGATTTAGCATAGTCTGTCGCTGAAGGTTTAAAACATATCAGCAGGTATAATGTGCACTTTCAATTGTGGAATTGCATTATCTTCTTTGCTTTCATAAAGGATGGTCCAGTGAATCCTTTGCCCATGGAGGTAATAGAACAAGCACTGAATCACATTTCCTAAGCATTTAGAAAATTCAACCAGTCCTGTTACTGAGTTAGGAAACGTCCTATGCAAAATTGATTATTCAATCACATCCCAGTTTTGAATCTTTAGGTGGAAGGATTTTACCGCACCTTTAGGTTTAGCAAATAAGCCACTCTCTGTGGCTGCTGCTTCGTTTTTGCTTCACTGAGAAAAACTAAAGGGCCCTGTGTCTCAAGGCAAATTAGATTTCTCTCACATCTAGCAACAGCAAAGGGAAAGAGAATCAAATGACTGACTCTCAGAAAGAGCACTGCTGGTGGGGACAACAAGGATAAGACAGGAGAAAGGGTCAGCACGTTTTTGTTTGTTCTTTTCTTTTTTTTGACGGTGGTCTGCTGTGTTTGACTGTGTCAGGGCAGAATTAATCAATTTCTCTGTAATTTTAGAGACTTATGGGGAGAAAATGACTTACAATTACTGCTCTAGAGTGGGCTAGGCACTGTGATACGGTACTACTTCATGACAGACAGAGACAGAAGAAAATCTATAGTTTTTAACAGAATGATAGTATTATTGGTTATGTTTAGGGAAAGGTCATATTTCACACATAGTTCCTTGTACAACAATAATAGTGTATTAAAAGACTTTCTGGCTTGTCTTTTTTTGACAGGAGGCCCCAAACTTCTTCCATATGAGGTCATGTTTCTCAAATTGCAAAGTTCTGAACTTTAGTGAAGGCGCTGGAGAAGAATTGATTATTACATTGTTGGAACAACACAAATACTAGATCACATGTCCAAAGTAAATGGGGCCCTACAGAGCAGCTTCTTATGTGGGATTGATCGTGGCGCAATGGTTTCTCTTTGTGTAGCTCTTTGGCTATATGGAGAGAGGGAGTGTGGGAACAGGAAATGGCTGTGGCACAGGAACTGGGTGATGTCAGCTTAGAGACCGCCTGCTTGGTCTCTAAAACTGGGAAAGCTGACTCTGTGGCTAGAACAGGAGAGGCCAACACAGAGACAGGACCCGGGGATGCTGACACAGGAACGGGGAACAGCAACTCAGCCACTGAAACTCAGACTGAGGTGGAAAGCTGCGCATGAATCTCTGTGCTGACTGACTGTGTGCTCTATGAGACCGTGTCCACTGCGGGACTCGCAATCAATAGGGTTAACGCATACTCAATTTTATATCCATCAGGCACTAAAAGAAAGACAAGACAAAGGAACTGACAGGGAAATAATGAGGGAACTAAAACCACGCTGACTGCTACTGATAATAATAATCCAGATATGAACCAAAAGACAGGATTGAAAAACTGAAGCTTGTCACCAGAATATATATATATATATATATATATATATATATATATATATATATATATATATATATATATATATATATATATATATATATATATAAGAATTCAAAAACATACCAAATCCAGGCACCAAGATATTCTCTGAAATTGAGGGAACTATCAACCTAATGTAGGCTAATCAAGGAATCTATTTTCATTTCATTTCAAATCTCTCTACTTTGGACTATTTATCATTGCAGCATCTGCATCTTATAATGAACCATTTATAAAGGTTTAGTAAGTTGTAAATAATGATTTAGTAATAATTTATAAACTATTTATTAATACATTGTACATCAGAGACCTCTGCCTTTAGTAGACTGTAGAAGATCCACTCTGACCATGATTTTTTTTTTTCTTTTTAGCTCTTTGACTCATTAGGAGTCCTTTCCAATAATCTATCAGGTCTTCAAGGATCAAATGTTATGCAGCCCTTTTCTAAAGGGGTAGTGATAAATTGGTCAGATGCAAAGGTATCATTAAATATGGTAGAGTTAAAAAGTTTAATGTTGGAGAAGGATTTTCATAACAGTTATTAGCAGTTATTTTTTTTAATAATGCAGTCACTATTGATACAGCCTGTTTTGCTTTGCTGCCTTTTTTTAATAGCTTGAACTGTTCTTTCTAACCCAGTACAGAACTAGCCAAGACTGCATTAGGGACACTTGGATTTTCATTTTAAGAATGTTTCTATAAAGGTTGCTATCTTTTAAAAAGTTTCAAAAAGGTTAGACTATAACCACATCGACAAAGGTGCAGTCGTTGTAATTATGTCTTTATTGATACACTCTGAAAGAAAGAAGCCAAATTGTATACTGGGTTAATTCTACAAAGGCACCCTGTTTCTATGTGTAATAGCTTAGCCAGGATTTCTGACACAAGTATTTACAAAATACATCACTTTACCACATACCAGAATAATTTGTTTTTTCTTGAGAAATGGGCTTTAATAGCCTCAGTAGATAAAATGTTTGCAGCGTTGCTCAGACCACTTTTCTCTATTAGAGAACAGTTGTCTTTGTGTAAGAGCGTGAGGGGGAACAGTTGCTCTGAGACTTCAGTGTGTGGTCTTTCTTCCAAACAGACAACAGACTCTGAGCCAAAGAGCTTGTAAGCCAGATAGCTCAGCCTGTGGCCAAGCAATCACTGAGCCATTTGTATTGATCATCAGTCCCATCAGCTCCTGCTGATATGTTGAATTCCTGCTATTAAACAGGAAAAGTGCGCTGCTTAAAGGAAAAGGGGTGAGAGGATGATAGCGCTGCAGCTCAGCTATATGTATTTGATCTTGATTGCTTTGTAGTAGCTCTAATTCAGTTTGTCAGTTTGACATTCAGGACAGAAATACACAGACGCAAGAAGACACATCATTATACAAATACACAGCGACAGACAGCTTCATGGGGAGGATACAATAACATGAAGAGCTGTCCAAACTAATTCAATCCAGCAGCACTGTAACAAATACTATCTGTCCATGTCCCTATGCTTAGCCAAAGTGCTTAAATCAGACAGACAGAAGTTTTGTTTGAAACTTGAACACGTATGTGCCCACCATCCACCCCAACTCCCTCCATGCTGAGTCATAAATGAAAAAAAGGATGACTCTGTTCTCAAAGTAACCTGAAGCAAGATGTGTTACAATATACTGGCAACGACTACAGCAGTAATATTTAAAATTTTAAATTTTATATCACAATGTAAACAATCCAGGACAGCACAGTCATGGGTACGGACTCAGTTTATCACAGTGCTCTTTTCTTTCAGTAACAACTTTACTGTAGTCTCTGTGTATTATACACTTAATGACTAAATGAAGGTGACAATGCTAAAAGCATTAACTTTTCTGTAGCAGATTTGTTTTCCACAACAACCTCAGGAAGTTGCTCAGACACTGTACAATTAAGCTGTCGTTGTATTGTTGGGTGAAGCGCCAAAAACTGGTGGGGAATTCATTCTTAATTAAAAGCACCACTGCAGCACATTCACAGACAGAGCCTGGCTAATGCTGTGCACATGGCTTATTGAGTGACTCACAAATAAAGTAGCAGAACAGATTCAAAGTGTTACAGTTTTGCTAATGTTTACGGTCACTGCCATCATCTTGGATTACTAAGTCAGGATTGGTGGAGCTGCTTCGTCCAATTTGGAAATCTGATGTGAGGGGCCATTTCAGTTGAAAATTCCTCCAGGTGAACTTGGAAATTCCAACTTCAACTGGAACTCACTATTAGCATTTTTGACCACTGCCATGTTGGTTTTCTGAAGCCTAAAGTTACCCTTTGTATGAGCGAAAGGGTGGAGTGCTAAGTTAGCAGCTAATGCTAGTTAGCTTGGTTAGTAAGCAGCGTTCAAGAACTGTAGGGGTGCAGCACACAGTGCATTTTAGCTTCATAATATTTTGTATACAAAATTACTATTATATGACTGTTGTTCATACTGGTTAGATCACAAATATTTATATTAGGGATAACAGTGAATCAGTTAAGTGAATATAATAAGTGAAGTTATCCCTCATCCTGCTGACTAGGATCCATGCAGACTCCAGAAGTATATTTTTTGTCATCTTTCACAGGTGTTTTTTTTTTCTGTCAATACAATTTTTTATCTTTTTAAAAAAAAAAATTATTCTTTTAATATCTATTTTTTCCTAATGACTAAAAATAAAAATGTTTTGGTGTCTCAGAGGACCCCAGTCACTCCAGTCAAAAGTATCCAATTCTATCTGTGTCATTTCTAAGAGTCACAAATCTCAGAAACACAGTGTCTAACCAGACATTTATTCTGGATGGCATTACCTTGGTGTCCAGTAACACTGTGAGAAATCTTGGGAGTTATTTTTCACTGGGATACTTCATTCAATACACATATTAAAAAAAAATTGTGAGACTGCTTTCTTGCATTTATGCAGTATCTCTAAAATTAGAAACATCCTGTCTCAGAGTGAAGCTGAAAAACTAGTTCATGCATTTATTACTTCTAGGCTGGACTATTATTGTAATTCATTACTATCAGGCTGTCCTAAAAGCTCCCTGAAAAGCCTTAAGCTGATCTAAAATGCTGCAGCTAGAGTACTGACAGGGACTAGAAAGAGAGAGAATATGTTTCCTATATTGGCTTCTCTTCATTGGCTCCCTGTTAAATCCAGCATTGAATTTAAAATCCTTCTTCTTACATACAAGGCCTTGCATAAATCAGGCCCCCATCTTATCTTAAAGACCTCATAGTACCATATCGTTCCAACAGAGCACTTCACTCTCAGACTGCTGCCTTATTTGTTACTCCTAGGATACTTAAAAGTAGAATGGGAGGCAGAGCCTTCAGCTTTCAGGCCCCTCTTCCTGTGGAACCAGCTCCCAGTTTGGATTCAGGTGACAGACACCCTCTCTATTTTCAAGATTAGACTTAAAACTTTCCTTTATGATCAAGCTTATAGTTATGACTGGATCAGGTGACCCTGAAGCATCCTTTAGTTAAGTATTTCTTTTCCATTCACCCTTTTTTACTCTGTTAATAGACCATTCTGCATTTAATCATTAGTTATTATTAATGTCTGTCTCTCTTCCACAGCATGTCTTTTGTCCTGTCTCTCTCTCCCCTCAGACCCAACCGGTCACAGTAGATGACTGCCCCTCCCTGAGCCTGGTTCTGCTGGAGGTTTTGTTCCTGTTAAAAAAAGTTTTTCCTTCCCACTGTTGCCAAGTGCTTGTTCATAGGGGGTTGTTTTAACTGTTGGGTTTTCTCGATAATTGTTCTATGGTCTTTACTTTACAATATAAAGTGGCTTGAGGCAACTTCAATTGAACTGAATTTTAATAAAATGAACTGTCTTTGCTTAATGTTTGCCATGGATCTGAATGCTGTCAGAAAATTGGAGACATACCTGAGAAGGCTGGGACAGGCCCCGGTCATACCACACCTGAAAGAGAGAGCTGATTATGCTACATTACAGGTCCCAGTCTGGGCATGAATGACCCACCTGGGAGTGAGAACAACTCCACCTGCTCATTTCCAGTGCTCAGCTGGAAGCTGTTGCCATTGCCAACAAATCACAGACAAGAAAACAGCAACTCTTTGCTCCTCCTGTCACATGCCAGCATGCCCTGAACATAGCATGAGGCAAACTGGGTGCTATAACAGCCTGTAGTGTGTGTTTAGCTTTAGTTTCATATTTTAGTTGTTTCCAGTCCTTGTACAACCATAGTGAGAGTCTGGATTACATTGCCAGCAGTAAGTCAGTCACTGCCCTTTGTCACCAATTCTGTTCATAATATTTATGGACAGAGTTTCTGGGCACAGTCAAGGTATAGAGTGTGGAGAGTTTGTTGGTCTCAGGATCTCGTCTCTGATTTTTTCACATGATGTGGCTCTGTTGGCGTCATTGAGCCGTGAACTCCAGCTTGCACTGGGACAGTTTGCAGCTGAGTGTGAAGCGGATGTGTTGAGAATTAGCACCCCCGAGTCTGAGGCCATGTTTTTTTTTTTAGCTAGAAAAGGGTGGAGTGCCCACTCCCAGTCAGGGATGAGTTGCCAAGTGGAGGAGATTAAATATCTCAGGGTCTTATACACAAGTGAAGGGAGAGAGGAGTGAGAGATTGACAGATTGGTGCTGCATCAGCTGTAGTACAGACGGTGTAACATTCTGCTGTGGTGAAGAAAGAGCGGACCCGAAGTTGTCTATTTGTAGTTTGAGCTATGTTCAATTCACCTTTATTCAATTCACTTTTATTTATATGGTGCTGAATCACAATGACAGTCACCTCAAAGTGCATTACATTGTAAGTTAAAGCCTGTACAATAATACAGAGAAAACCCCAATCCTCACCTATGGTCATGAGTTTTGAGTAGTGACTGAAAGAATGAGATCATGGAAATAAGTAGAAATGAGCTTTGTATTAATTGTGTCTGGGCACTCCCTTAGAGATAGGGCGAGGAGGTCAGTTATTTGGGAGGCACTCTGAGAAGAGTTGCTATGGTATGGGTGGTATGGATATCTGACCAGCATGTCTCCTGAACAATTCCTAGTGAGGTGTTTCAGGAATGTGATGGAGTCACATGACGCATGAGACCCAAATAAAATAAAAATTAACTTCACATCACAGTTTCAGACCCTATAAGAATTAATGTACTAGATAATATCCATACAGTCAGAGACAGATGGTAAGTGCAGCGTTTTAGGATGTTAAGCATGACAACAGAAACAGAATCAAAGGTTTCTGAATATGCAGTAAAGTCTTCAGCAGTCTGTTCCACTTGGTTATGTGCTTGATCAGCGCTTTTCACACCTCAGTTTGCCACGGTGTCCCAATAAAATAGAGTGGCTGGCTCGGCCTGCACCGATGTGACAACACATGGACAGAATCAATCAACACTTCCAATCAGATCTAATGGAAAACAGTGCTTGGTTTATATAGAACACAACGGTGTGGCAGTGTTGCTTTCTGACTGTGTATATATATTTGTAGCTTCACACACTGCTTCTACATTTTGGCTTAGTTTTTGTTAAATAAATAATAACATGGTGTAATATGAAGATGAGACAGCCAGACTTTAAAGTTACAGTGTGTAAAATTTTCAGTCATGTCAGTCAACTGAATTCTGTTTTCTTGCCCCTCCCAATTCAAGTGCATAATCCTTGCTACGGTGGCTGCAGTAGGACAAATACGCTTCGGTCAGCCAAGAGAGATCAAAAACATCAAAATTAGACTATATCCCACTGTTTGTGTAAAAAATACACAAAAACTTTTCTGTAGGTAAGCGCTGTTGTTTTTGCAGCTGTTAGCTGCTGTTAGCTTCTGTTTGTGAAACAGTCTTTGAAGTGGGTGTAACGTAACCCATACGACGTCAGAATGTATTCACAATACGTAACTGAACTAGTAACAGATACATAACATTATGTATTGCTGTAGGCACTTTTCTTCCATTATGCAGACACACAGTTTATGAATCTACAATTTTTTTATAATTTTTTATAAATTTACATCCCTTACCCCATTCTCTTGTCCAACAATATAGCACTATATAATACTTGAAGACAGGCCAGTAATGTATATATTGTTTGTACTAAGCATATTTAAGTTGTAATATATATCGAGATGTACAATCAGAAGTGTATTTAGTGTGAGAGTGATAAACTGCCTCTGCCCCACTATTTGGAGCACCACTCCATCACAGTCACACCTGTGCTCAACTTTGAGATCAATACAGCAAAATAAGCAGCTTTATTTCATCATCCATGTTCTTCTTTTCCCCACACACTCAAACATCCACCAACAACCTCTCTGCCTCCCCACATGAGTTTTATGCCCTAAGACTCTCAGGCTGCTTGATTAATTCAGACAGAAACTACAGAATTCCTCGAACCTCAGACCATACAAAAAAAAAATTCTTTCACTATCTGCATTCCTGTAATGGCGCAAAACAATCTATACACTAAAAAGGAAACAGGGAAGTCGTTGTCTGCAGCGTTCGAGAGTTCAGAATGGAAGCATGCATAGTTACAAGCTTAATGTTCCTTTTGCAAAATATGTGGTGCAAAATAGAATAAAGGGTTATTTTGAATAGAGGAAATTTTTAACATTAACCCCGTTCATGTGTTGGCAGATGTCTGGAATGTGGAATAACCCATTGTGATCATCGTGTGCAATCCGGAGCAGCCGCTAAATTCTCCAAGGAGGCCGTGAAGACAAGTGGAGAAGGTCTTCCACCACTTAAGCCCCTTTTCCACTGGCACGGTGCCGGTGCCATGTAATCAAACCATTCAGCACTTTTTCCACCGCAAACTCACTCAAACCAGCACTGTAAACTAGCTGGTATGGAACCAAGGAACGTGTTACTCAGATCACTGATAATATTCAATGACAATAAAGTTGTTTTTTTTTTATATCTTTGAAACTTAGAATCTTAAAGCATAGGTTCCTGTGGGTACTGTGTAAGCTGTTTAAACAGTGTGTGCACGTGAGCTCAAGCGCCCCACACTGAAGACACATTAAAGAAGGTGGTCCCACATTCTGTGGCCACCGCTTTGGCCAACAGTGTTTTCCCCATCCCTGGAGGCCCAACCATTAGTACACCCTGCAACAAAATGCCACACAATTTAAAAATATTAGACACGTAAACAAATGTGCACGCACGGAAAGGATTAGTCTGCAAACACAGAATATCAGTATTTACTTCACTGATCCACATGAATAATGAGTAGGTTTAGTGTGAAGCTAACTGGTCATGATGTAGAAGTTGGTGTTGACCTCAGCACTCAAACTTTGATGTAGCTGGTGCAACATGCTGCAAGATACTCAAGATGGAAGGTGTGTTACAGAAAAAAGTGAGTGGTTCACGGCTGAAAAACAACTCTGTCAATTTCTGCAATTACTCTCTAATTTTTTCAAACCACACTAAGGAAATAGGTAAAGTTTGTGTGAGTGTGTACCTTCCAAGGGCGGCGAATGCCATTAAATTATTCTGGAATCCACACCACTGCTTCTCTCAGAAGGTTCTTTACATCCTCCAGATCAGCAATGTCCTCCCTGCAGTTTACCAAAGAAATTGGCCAGTGTGGAAATCTGTCCTAGTTGCAGAATCTATGAAGTATGATGTAAGTATCAGAGCATGCTGCCATACCAGTGCACATTGGGGTTATGGGACACAGTGGCTTTCTCCAGTGACTTCATCTGGTTATGGTCATGGCCCATGGCATTGAACTTTTTCTGCCCTTTCTTTCCCTGATGGAGAAAAAAAAAAGGAAAACAACAAAACAAAAAACCTGATGAGTTTTGGGACTTACTCATTTCTCATTTATCCATCTGTCTACTCCAAAAATCAACTGTAGTCTGACCGTATCTTTGGAAGTTCCTGGCTGGTCTGCTTTGGTGTTGGCCCAAGGCTGAGGGCCGGGAGGCCGTGCCCCACGACGGCGAGGCGAGGGCAGTCCTTCCCTCTTCTGAATCACTCCAATCTTGGGCTGCTTTACAGCAACAGGATTCATACAGAAATGCATGCACAGAAATATTCAAATGGATAATAATGTACGATAATAATGGGACACTTTCATGCAGAAACATCAAACACAGGTTCCAACTGGCGTACCAATTGCTCCCACAGATAGTGTTAGTTTTAAACCAGATCTGCTACTTTTCCACAGAGGCAGATTCATCTGTTCCCAGTAGCAAAATATGGTGAGGCACATTGTGCTGATAGAGATGAAAGTGATTATGCAAAATATTTCTCTCTGTACTTCAGTGGAGATGTTGTGTTTCTGGGTAGCATTATTAACAATCATCTCTGCAAAAACGGACACTCAGAAAGCCAAATAAAAATATAAATAGATATATGGTAAATGGACTAGTTCTTATATAGTGCTTTCTACTCTAGCTGAGCACTCAAAGAGCTTTATACAACACGGTTGCATTTACCCATTCTCACAAGCACTTCCTTCTGTAGCTACGTGCTTTCTATCTAACATTCACACTCCGCCGGTTGAATTGGAGAGCAACTTGGGGTTCAGAACTTGCCCAAGGACACTTTGACACACAGCCTGGAGCAGCAAAGAATCAAACCACCAACCTTCTGATTAGTAGGTAACCTGCACTACCTCCTGAGCCACAGCCACCCGTAGTTCACCCTTGAGCAAGCAAGACACTGCATTGGACGTTTATTTTTAAAATGAGTGAGTTTGGATCCTAGTTAAACACAAAAATATAACCCAAAAAAAGCATATTTCATTATTAATTCCATTACTAATCAATATTTAGTGCTGCGGTGTTCTTTGCCGCTCACGGATGACAGTACAATGATTATAATTCACTTATTTTTCCCCCAAAATATTTATTTTAAATTTTTTTGTTTTGTTTTTTATATATTGGAAAGAACTACAGAGGTCCAGCTGAAACACTCTTTTGTGATGGATCTTAGCACGGAGTAGCACAGAGAGCTGACATTAAACCTTGCTTTCTGTGGAGTGACGGATGCAGATGGATGTGACCGCCCACACATGGAATTCATTTTTACATGTATGTAGTTGTGTCCGGGGCAGGTCTGTATTTTCCAAAATTTTGCCAGCCCAGTAAATTTTCCCGACACTGAAACTGTATTTTAAACAAAGACCCCTTATAATAAAAATTCCTCCTGTGTTGACTGCCTCATCAGTTCCATTCTTGCCAGCAAGAATGGGCCACCAGTTGTTCAGTTATGCTTATGTTGATATGTTTTTGCTTCTCTTCAGTAACTATCATTCCATAACTGACAGCATCAACTGAGAATTGTCCACAGGACGGTTACTATGCTAGTATAAAATAATGTTATGTGTTAAAGGGCTGCTTCATGCAGGAAGGAGTAGACTGGGATTCAGTGGTAACTCTGCAGAGCCAATACGCTGAGAAATGGAGCCCTCGTGTGATGATTTGTTTCACTGCAGATTTGTGCTGAATCCACTGAGCTCAACCCCCTGCAGGCTTCCAACTTCCTCCATTACCCATACATCACACATATGAACCCTAACAAGCAGCTGGCTGGTCTACACTACATCAAACTGCACCAGATTGTTTTCTACTAATGGTACCTCTGTCCTGCTTGCCAGGTGAATCAAGTCCCATCCCTCTGCAGATGAGAGCATCATTACCATTCAGACTAAAGGTGCAGATGATAGAGAACCACTTCTCTCAGATGTGGTTTATTTTCTGTCCACATCATTTATCTATTATGATTCATATTGTGTAAAGTTCCAGCCTCTGGCCTCACCATGTTTTTTTTGTTTTTTGGGGGGGGGTTGCAGCTAAGAATGGATTTGAAATGCAGCTATTGTAATAATGACTGTAACATCTGTGGCCTCTGCTGATTTGTATTGCTGTTATGTTTGTATAAATGTATGTCTGCTCTAAGACTTTGGGATGCAATGCTCTGACTGAATATAAGATTTTATGTAACAGAGAGGTCATCCACATCCTCTGCACCCAGAATCAGCACAGAAATGAGACACTAGAGCCAGTTTGGAACCACTTTCATTAAAAGAAAGAAAAAATAAAATCCTATCAAGCAAGTTAGTCTCACTTGGAATAGATCAATAAGATCAAATTTAACTTATATTTTACTGAGGTTTTGATTTAGTCGCCTTCTTTCAGCCTCATATTTCTGACTGTAATAAAACATGCTCTGTGGGTTTATCTTCTCCACATTTCCATGGATGGTGTTTCCTTATCATAAAAAAAAAATGTGCCAGTAAACAATCCCATGTGGACCCACAGTGGGTAGGTGTGGGTGAACTGTTGATGATTTGATGATTAAGACACCCAAAATAACAGAATGCTAATTTAAAAGAGTCTGCATGTTCTCCCCCGTGTCTGCAGACGTGCAGTTAGTGGGGTTAGATTAGCTGGTGAGTCTAAATTACCCATAGGTGTAAATGTGAACAGTTTTCTGTCTCCCTGTGTTACCCTGTGACAGGCTGGCAACCTGTACAGGGTGTACCCTGCCTCTCACCCTATGACAGCTGGGATAGACTCCAGCCCCCCCCTCCAGCCCCCCCCCCCCCACCCTGAAAAAGATAAGCAGAAGAGGATGGATGGATGGATGGATGGAAATGACCCTGGCTGTTCTATCATTACGTACATTTTAACATTTGTCAGCCTAACTCCAGAAAAACAACCCCATACCCTCCTCCACCACCACCACCAAACTTTACACTTGGCACAGTGCAGTCAGACAAATAACGTTCTCCTGGCAACCACCAAACCCAGCCTCATCCAATCCATCAGACTGCCAGATGGACAAGCATGATTCATCCCTCCAAAGAACTCATCTCCACTGCTCTAGAATCCAGTGGTGGCATGCTTTACACCACTGCATCCAACACTGCATTGTACTTGGTGATGTAAGGCTTGGCTGCAGCTGCTCAGCCATGGAAACCCATTTCATGAAGCTCTCTACACACTGTTCTTGAGCTGATCTGAAGGCCACATGAAGTTTGGCAGAAAGTTGGTGACCTCTGTGCACTATGCACCTCAGCATCCACTGACCCCACTCAGTGATTTTATATAGCCTACCACTTCATGACTGAGTTGCTGTTGTTCCCAGTGGCTTCCACTTTGTTATAATCCCACCAACAGCTGACTGTGGAAATTTTATGACTGGACTTGTTGCACAAGTGGCAGTCTATGGTGTATAGTGTATGTAGGTGTATAAAGACCTTTGAACTTGGAAAAAAAAAAAGTTGTTGTTTTGTGGTTCTGTTTCAGCTGTGTTGTAATTCCCATGGCTTGGCATCCCAAAAGTGATAACAAATTTAACTTAAACCTATGACCTCAAATCAAAAACTTCTTGTTCTCCTTTTGAGAAATTTGGCGTAGTAAACTGAAACAAATAAAGATGCCAAGAGCATCCTGCTACGATGTGTTAGAGTGGTAACAGTTTTACAAAGTGGTAACTTTGGACTGATCAGTCAGAGCTTAGTGCTGAGCAGAGCTGCATTGTGACTCTTACCACTGGGCTGTTGGAGCCGCAGCAAACACCCTGATGACAACCTGGGCATGTCACAACCTGCCCAGCTGAAAACACATACACACATACACAACACAAACACACTTACACTTGTTCTCAGTATAATGAGACATCGGTGCAGAAACATGTTAGACAATCACATTTTAATCAACAAAGAATGAATGTGCAACATTATTATTATTTTTTTTAATGCTCTTTATTTTCATTTCAGTTGGACAAAACAAGTGTTGAAGCTAAGAAGTTGTCATGTTTTTCAGTTTTTCTGTTTTCCTTTTGAGTTTAATGCTCCTGCAGTGATTTAAAACAAGTAAGTGATAACATGGCGATAAGTTATCAATAGTAAGAGAGAATCAGCTAAAGATTGAGTGTACTGCTGTATTTTGTGTTCTTTGCATTTATTTTTAATCCCTTATTTTCTTAAATTCTTTCAGCATTTTTGTCATTTTGGAAAACTGAAAATATAGTTCTTTAAAAATGTTTACAACTGTGTTCATATTTTCCAAGATTGCAGGGCTTTCAATATGTGGCACTTCTTACTGTATTTGCATTGTTGGTGAATTCAGCCGTCCAAATACTGATTTATGAGAATTCAAAACCGAAACGATGTGCTCTTCTGCTTTTCTTGTCTTTATAAATGTAAAGGGTATGTCTTGCATTTAGCAGGGTCTACATTTCAGGGGGAAGCTTTTGATCATTTATGAAGTCACAGTCATCAAATCCCTGGAATATCAGGAAATACCATGTTGCTTGGGTGCAGTGCTTTGTTTGTATTTCCTTTTGGAAATTGCTCAGGTCACATGTCCTTTCTCACCTTCATCTCTGTGATTTTTTTCCCCCTCTGTACTCACTGAATCTGGTTAAAAACAGCAAAGCTTAAAACTGATTGACAAGCGGTCAATGGTGACAAGGCCTCCACCCTTCTAATTTCATGACAAATGAAGCAGGCATAATATCTAAAGTTGATTCAAAGTGTTACATTTGTATTTTATAGCTTTCCTCTGTAATTTCAAAGTAATTTTAAAAATGAGGCCCAAAGAAATGTTAGCACAAGTGAGGCAGGGCATCATTAAGCGAAATAAAACCCAAGCAAACCTGTCGGAGACACAGCAAAGACTTTAGGAGAGGCCAAATCAACAATCTGGTGCACTGTTAAAAAGAACAAATGCACCAACACCAAAAGGCCTGAGAGAGCACAGAAGACAACTGAAGGACATGATGACAAAATTATTTCCATGGTTAAGAAAAATAACTTCACATCCAACCAAGTCGAGAACAGTCTTGAGGAAGCAGGTGTATCACTGTGAAAGCCTGCAGGTGAGAGGCAAGATGGCCGCCGTTAATTTACATTTAATAGAGTTGAGATAAAGTTTTATTGTCCTGACACAATGAAGTGTCTCTGTGGTATCATATTTGACAAATATATGTTTGATGTGAGAGACTGATAGTCATACAGAAAACACTTACTTCCAATGACTGCTGCTAAAGGTGGTCCTACAGTGTTAAATCATAAGGGGTACTTGGTTTATCACAGGACTGCATATAATCCTGTGAAAACTTTCATTTTCACATTAGGAAGGTGTTTCTGTCAGGTACAGGAGGTTGGGATCCCCTCCATCATTATTAACACCCCCCAGTTTATTCCTTGGTGGTGGCATTTTTTAAATTTTTTTTTAGGATCATGTCTGAAACCTTTCCTAAATGCCAATGTCTGATGTAGGACATTTCAGTAGTTGTCAAATGTCTTTGCTGTGTGAATTGTAATGAATTTTCCAGGGAAGCAGTTTAAAAAAAAAAAAAAAAGGTCACTCTGCAATTCAGAGCAGCAAAGCTGGGACAAGAAAAAAGGTATTTCAGAGTGATAACAAATCAGAGGAAGGTAATAAAGGGCAGAGACAGACAGAAGTGAACAGAAATACAATTCACCGTTAAAGGAAAACTCCACCACTAACCTGATATTCACTCTCAGTCTGATGGTTCGTGTGTTTCCAATAGTAAATGTATATACTGTCTTAGTTAGGGCTGCTTCGTTTAGTGAATTTAAACAATTCCCTGACTGGACTGCATTAATAACCCCCACACAACATGCCTGAACTTGCCAGCAGAGCTGGGTCAGCACGGAACAAAGGGCATGAATGCTGCTGGATTAGTGAGAAACACTGCTTGCTTTTTACTGCCAATCTTTACTTCAGAGCTACACTCCAAATGAGGTCAGAGTCAAATTTATCTGAGCAGCAGCAGGAATAACACACAGGTTTATCTGTGAAATCCAGTCATCATCGCTGCATTCTGGAATCAAATGGTTAGCAGATAATCAATCAGTAATTCACTGCCATCCAAACCGTGTGCAGTGGTCATTTTCTCATCCATCCATCCATCATCTGCCATTTATCTGGCAGGTGCGGCAGTCTGAGCACAAACGCCTGGATCTCCCTCTCCCCAGCCACCAGCTCTTTTGGGAGAACACCCAAGGCATTCCCAAGCCAATCCAGAGATGTTATCTCTCGAGTGAGCCCTGGGTCTGCCCTACAGCCTCCTCAGAGGAGAAGGAGGAAAAGCTACCCTTTATGCAGGAGTCAGTATGTGAATCACAATAAGCTTTGCTAATGGCTTTCAGTGGCAGCACAGACTGTCTGTGAGTGATAGTGAAACTATAGTCACCAGCAACTATTTTAGAAAACACACGCCTGAGAGCCTCAGTTACAGTTTGAATTGTTACCTGAATTGTTTTAAAAGCAAAAATTAAATAAATCCTTGTTGTAAATTGATGCATAAAATGCACAAATTGTTGCACTGCATTCACTAGAAATACGGGAAACTAGTGGACGCTAACATTTTTTGCGCCCAAATGCCCCCATTTGGTTTAGTCATTAAAATAATTTGCAAAACCCTTTCATCATTTCATCTTTCTTGGGAGCAGTAGAAGGACTGTACCCTCATTGTTGCTTTAGTCAAGTGTGTTTGCAAGCCACTGTCATAAATAGGAATAAGAATAAGAATCGGTAACCCTAGAATCTTGAAATATAGGTACGTTTGTTTTTCTGCTGTAGCTCAGCTCTGAATAGCACTTGGCGGCAGACTGTGTGCATTAGGGGCCATTACGCAAGCACTTGGGGTTCGTGACTGCGGGCTCGTCCTCATCCACGAGATCGCTGTTTGCACACAGGGCGGGACCCCGGCTGCTAAAACGTGAGGCCACTTTTCCCGCTGTGGCCCAGGTACTCTTAGCGCCACTCCGGTCGGTGCCCCTCCTCCTTTCGTCGCCTCCCATCTGTCTGTTTCAGCAGCACAGCTAATTACAGCCATCCGCTGAGACAAGCGCGATCAGGCTGAAGATATTAATAGCGCCTTTGTAGGCGCAAAGCATTTCTACTTGTCGCTGCTGTGACCGTGGGAGAAGATCAGCCAAACTTCTCAGCTGACAGACAAAGATCGTTTACAGGGGCCACGAATAACTCATCCAAAACGCTTTCACATGGTTGTCCTCATAAGTAACAGTTGTTTGTACTTGTTTGAAAGGAACAGGTCCTGAAATAAATGTCCCATTTTTTTAAGCACAGTTATTACATAGTTTAATAAGTTGTTAATTTTTACGTGTTGCCGACATTCAAATGCTTGCTAAGTAAGCATGAACGGGCACCCACGAGTTTTCGCCATTGTACTCGGAAGGCCGGGGGGGGGGTTATTTTGTAGTTTTTCATTCAGTTTAGTCGCTGTTCGAGATTTCACATGAGTAAACTGTTCTCACTGGAAACTTAGTGCTTTTTGAATTTAAATACATTCAAACTGCATCAGTCCAAACTTTTCCAGGCGGCATTTCGTGTCCCATACGCAAAAATATCAGTAGAGTGAGACCTCTTATCTTTTAAACTTCCCCTTCTTCGTGGACGTAACGCGCCGGTTGCCCCGCCAACACAGTTCTGGAGGCGTGGACATCCGGCTCACCAATTGGTAGTATCTGAGGCGCGCACCCGAGTACAACGTCGCTGATTGGCTGGAGACGTTTGACGAAGCTAATCACCTGGCCGCTGATTGGCTGGAGTGACCCAGCTGTAGGAGAGCGCCAGAAAACAAGCTTGAGCGGGTGATGTTGGATTCTCCAAAGGGACTGTACAGCCGAACAGGAGTCTGGGGAAAGGGCTAGAGAAGATTTGAAGAGAACTGCCCGCTTCTTTTTGAAGAGAGGAATAAACTGCAATGTTGGTCTGAAGGAACGGCGCCCTGATAAGTCTGTAAAACGGGACGCAGAGCCACACTGGAGTATTTCATTCATTCAACAGCGGAGGAAGGTAAATTTCCCTCCAGTGGGTTCACAATTTCTGCAACACGGAGCTATAATATCCAGCTCAGGTGAGCTAGTGTCCCTAGCTAGGTAGCTAATTTATACTGAATTGGCCTTATTGACTAGTAATATCCCACAGTAATGGATTCATCTCTACTTATAGGCACAACCACGGCTAAACCTGTGGACCTATTTGCACAAAATAGTGACCTGGCCATTTAAGAAGTTAAGGTTAAGGGTGCAACTCGTGTTGCAACTTAAAAATACTTTACGATCAAAGCCGTATAATGATGCCTTTAGCGCTAAACGTATTATTATCAGCTTCGAGTGATTGTAGCACTTCAGCTGTAAAGTGGGAAGTTTGAACGTTGAAGAAGAGCAGCGCAGTTAGCTTTATAAAGGCTAGTTAGCGCTTTTCTTTGCGCCAAATTCAGCTGAGTCTGGGTTTGCTGTAATTTTACAATTCGCCTCGCTTAGACATCAGTCGTGTAATCTGTTTCTCGTTCTCAGTATTCATCTCTATTTTGGATTGCAGTTTTCCCAGATGGAGGTTCAATGCCTCGCACTGAAAGACCTCTCAAGTCCAAGCAGGAGTTCAACGGTGGAGCCCGAGGAGGAGGAGGATGGGCATCGCGGTGAACAAAAGGTACGCTAAGGTGGACTCCTGCTTTAAATCAGGTGAGGCAGGTTTAATAGGATTCATCTGACAGAGAGCTATGTTCAGGTGAGAGCATCTGAAGTGGAAAGTAAGCTGATTGCTTGTTATAGCCTACAAGGTTTGTAGGCTATAACAATGCTAAGTAAGACCTTGAGGTTTTTACAAATCAGTGTGAGTTGCTCAGATTCGTGAACATGCTTCACATTCAGCATGTGGTTTGGGCTCTTTGGAGATGTGGACAGCAGATGAGTTAGTGTGAATAACCTCAACCAGGATTGCATGTTTTCCTTGCTTTGTAATATCATGCTTTGCTGGGTCCTTGCAATTCGTTCAGTGTGAGAGAATGTTTGAGACTTTAATGAGGCAAGCCTTCACTGATGCAACAACATAACCGTCTCCATTACAGGAGAACATGTGTGCAGAGAAGAGGAGAACGCCGCTAAAATCTGCAGAGTCCACCGTTCCTAATTTGGCGATAAGCAGGAAAGGTGCCCCTCTTGACCTCGCTCACATTACCCCCAACAAACACACGCCTCTGACCGAACCCTGGACACCAACGGCCAACCTGAAGATGCTGATAAGCGCAGCAAGCCCAGACATCCGGGACAGAGAAATGAAAAAGGTGCTGTTTAGACCAATAGAGAACGATAAAGACAAGCCAGCAAGCCCAGATACTGAGGTGGAAGATTCTGGTCAGGTATGTGACTAAAGAACTGAACTATATTATTGAAAAATGCATTGTTTTAAATGCTCTCTAAGGTATTTAATAAGTTCTCACTTTAGTGCTTTAAGTATGTAAAAGTCTGATTTTATCCAAGAACACAGATTGAATTTATTGTGCTGTGGTTTAATTAGGGGAAATGCCCTCATAGGACTCCAGAATTTTACAAGAAACAGCTAAATTCTCAAGTTAGGGAGTTTTCACAAGAACAAATACAATTGCTTTGTGTGTTATTATAATTTGGCAGCTAGAAGCTAAATTGTCCTGAGCTTTTGGGACATGTTCCTTGTTGAACAATGCCCAAGAATATCTTTGATGTTCCCCTAAATTATTTTTCATGTTTACAGAGCAGTTATTCGAGTTTTGGGGCTGAGAAAAGTGTTTTAATGCAAGCCTGACAAATCCAAAAGGCCTGCTTGAATGTAACTCTGGATTATGGCGATACAGAGGGCAACACCTGAGTCACATTAGCTGTAATATCAAAAAATAAAATATGAGGCTAATTGTTTAACGTACATTTGTCTCTGTCCAGTTTGAAGAGGATGATGCGGAGAAAAAGCCGAGCAGAAAGCAGAAGAGTCTGGGTCTGCTTTGCCAGAAGTTCCTGGCCCTTTATCCTGATTACCCACCACTCCACAGCCACATCGGGATCTCACTGGATGAAGTGGCAACCAATCTGGGTAAGAGCCGGTAATTTTAGAGCAACAGCAGTTGGACAGAGGAGATGGGATGATTGCCATTAGTCCCGGTGTAAAGTCCTCATGGGGCCAGGAAAATAATGGAAACGGCATTATACCATTTCTGTTACTGAGTTCAGGAATGATTGCTTCTCAAACTGAGCGCAGAAAAGAAATTTTACACATGTTCCTCTAATGTTGTCAGGGGTGGAGCGACGGCGTATCTATGACATTGTGAACGTGCTCGAGTCCCTCACGATTGTGGGCCGGATAGCCAAAAACAGCTACACCTGGTACGGTCGCCAGCGGCTGGAAGCCACGCTGGAGGAGCTGCAGAATGAGGGCCGACAGCAGGGCTACCACCTCCAGATGGAGCTGGCCAACGAGGCCAGGGAAGCCGGACCGGGCCGAGAGGACGACGGAGGGGAAGGAGATGCTGGCAGCGGTAATAAATTGAAAGATAACGTGAAGAAATGAATGTGGCGGCATCCTAACAGCGCTCATGGCAAAGAGCAAGTTTGTAAAAGTTAAAGTTGGGTGACCAGATCTGAAATTCATTCTGGGCTTTTAACATGTTTCTTGTAGCACTTTCTTTCTCTGCAGCGGTGGTGGTCGGGCACAAAGCGTCACATTTTTAGATAATTTTGATGCCTGTTATTTTTTAGTCCAGTGATTTCTTGCTACTGCCATGGCCTGATTTTCACTGCTGATTAAGACAGCAGTAATGCCGCATGTAGCCTTTTACCTTATCCATTTCTTCTCTGTGATTTTGCAGCTGGCAGCAACAGGAAAGACAAATCTCTGCGCATCATGAGCCAGAAGTTTGTCATGCTTTTCCTGGTGTCCAAAACTCAAACTGTCACCCTGGACGCAGCAGCAAAGGTCCTCATCGAGGAGAGTCAGGACTCGTCGAGTCACAGCAAGTACAAAAGTAAGATGGTGATGCATAGATTCCACTTTACTTTAGACAGCAAACGCCTCTCTGGTATTTCACCGAACTAAACTCTGTGTCTCTGTATCTCCAGCTAAGGTGCGGCGTCTGTACGATATTGCCAATGTGCTGACCAGCCTGAACCTCATAAAGAAGGTTCACGTCAGAGAGGAGAGGGGCAGGAAGCCGGCCTTCAAGTGGCTCGGCCCGGTTGAATTCGGCAGCTCTGTAAATCCTGGTGAGATTTAAAGATGAGTTTAGCTAATTCTGCTGAAGTCATCATTGCTCTTACGCTAAAAGAGTTCTCCTCTATCTGACTGCAGGAAACACTTTGAATGTAGCAGCCATCGCCTCACCCGAGCCCGCACAGCCGCCGGCAGGCGAGGACCTCAGAAAAGCAAAAATGGCACGCCATGCCTCCTTCAGCATCACGCCGACCTCTGTTACTGTCCAGCGGCAGGTCAGCTCCGCACCCAGCAGCCCGCGACGGGAAGTAACAGGTAAGAGACGGTTCTTGTTTTTTTAAATCTGCTCCAGTGTCGGCTCTGCTGGAGAGAGTGGAACTTTTAAAATGTCTTGCCTGATGATTGTTTTCTTTGCACCGCAGGCCTGCAAAACCAGCCCGTGGATTATTCCAGAAGGACTACAAGCAACAGCGCAGCGAGTCAGCTGCAGTTTGGAAGTGGTGCTGGGTGAGTAACACACAGATACCCGCATGCACTTGGTTTAGACTTGTCTGCAGTCTCCACAGGTCTTTACGCTGACCTCTGCCAGCACAGGCAGTCAGTACTGTGGATGAAGGGCTGTATGGAAATGAGGGGGCAAAAAAAGATTTGGGTCATCTCAGAGTTCCGTATTTTCCATCTAAGGTGTAATTATTAAAGTTTGGATACACTAGACATAAAAAGTAAATTCTGATATCAAGTTTGTCAGGTTAAAAGATGCCATGCCCCCTCCCTCACTGAATCTAGTTTGTAATCTTCTCTTATTGATTCGATTTTCCGTTCGGTGCCCGTGTTTGATTTGGCCGTGTTTAGCTCCGAGCTACATGGAACAGGAGCTGACTCTGAGGATGTGAAGAGTTTTTGTCTCCTATGAGTGTGTGTGTGTTGGCTGCATAGATGGAGTACACAGTAGTTCATGTTATTTCCTATTATTAACTAGGCTGCTTGTGGCCAAACCACAGCTGCCTCAAGGCTGGGGCTGTTAAGTGTTTTGTGGGAGAGTAAGATAACAGGACATGGAAGTGTGTGTTGAAAAGGAATATTTTAGAAATGGAGCTAGGCAAAAGTGCACCAGGGGCAGCGGTAGCCCACAGGATAAGAGCTAGAGGTTTATGCCTGGGAGGTGGCCAGTTTCAAATCTGCATATCAGCAAGAGATATTATAGCATACTGACCCTGCTGTAATACAGAAACCTTTTGAGGGGTTCGGGACTTTCACGTGCAGAGGAAGGCAGGATTTAGGACCATAAAGTTTAAAACTGAAAGCTACTCTTTTTTTCTTCTTTTTTTAACCAAAACTCAAGTTACAAGTAACCAAAGACTGCAAGACTCAAATTCAAGCAGAGAAATCAACCTTAAATCCTTTTTTTCTCTCTCTCTCTTCAGCAACCGCCTCAGCACACCCCTGCAGACTCAGCTCACACACACCTGCAGCAGCACGCCCCTTAACCTGTCCTCCACCCATCCCACCCTTCTGCCGCCGCACCCCCAGCCCGAGCACCTCTTTGCTGCTTCCCCTTCTTCCCATTGCTTAGCATACCTGCCCAGCCTGTCCCAACCCTCGGTGGTCATGCTGTACAGGGCGCCTGACAGGCCCAACCAGATGCCCGAAGGTCCGACCTCTCCCGGGTCGGAGACGAGGAAGAGAAAGAAGGAAGAAGAAACGGAGGAGGAAGTACCCAAAAAGAAGGGAAATTCTGCATTAGAAAAATGTGAAAAGGTGAGGTGGTGTCGTTGATGATATGGGGAAATGATTTTTAATTACCATCGTTAGTCGCTATTCTCGTTGCAGTCCAAACTAACCCGGAGCTTAATTATTTGGTTCAGTGCAATAATTCTGACAATCAGAAAATCCTGTTAGTAATTCACGACAGTTAAATTGAAAATAGGAAATGTGGCACGCTCACTGATCAGGGTAAGTCTTATGTGGTGCGATTAAAGACTTTCTCATATTAATGAAGCCGTTGATTATTGGAAGAACGGCGTACAGTTAATCAGGATACATACGACCCAAGTAATTGGATGGCTCTGTTTCTCATGCTAAAGTTGGTCCTTTTAAAATAAACTGTAAGTAAAGAACGTTAAAGCAAAGGACATGACTCGACTTCATTGTTCCTAGAAGAGGAGAGTGTTACAGTCTGAGCCACAAATCACAATGCAAAATTAGATGTGTGCACGTCACACAGAGCTGTAATAAAAGGGTTCATTTTCTGCTTCATATTCATTCCTCTTTCCAGACTCAGGCTGAAGCTGATGGGGAATCAGCGGAGCACTCGCAGGCTGGGAACACCGGGACTTCTCCCGGTCCAGCGGCAGGCCCCTCCAGAGAGCAGGTGCTCAGCGAGAGCGTAGGTGGCAATACCAGCAGCGAGCACGCTCAGCCATCGCACTACCTCTATGTCCCCAACAATGCAGGTAATGCACTGTAAGTTTTGTGAAAACTTGCTTCACACAGCTGAAACCAAAACTCACTACATCTCCTGTCCTCTTTTCTAGGACTAAATGGCCTCAACATCCTGCTCTCAGCTGGACAGCCAGCAGCCAGTCTAGCGCTTCCTCCCAGCAGTGTTCCCACCTTGGCACTGCCCTATGTTCTGGTACCATCTGCTGCCCTCTCCCACTACCCCCTGGTGGCCAGCAGTCTACAGCACCAAGGCTCTGACGCTCACACAAAATTGAGCTTCGGTCTGCCCGCCATGATGTCACCTGCACACTTCATGGTAGGGGGGACACCTTACAGCGTGACAGCAGCATCAGAGATCAGGGTGCCAGCTCCGTCGCCGTCCACTCCAGAACAGAGCGGGCTTTACAGGTCAGCAGCGGGCACGCCGCACTCTCCCTCGGGACCACGACAGACTGTCGGCATCAACACACCAGAACCGCCGGTAAGAAACGGCTGTGCTGCTGCAGCCCCGCTCACGCATACACAGCCTGTCTGCGCTAAAATACATCAGCGTAATTAGCCTTCATAATGAAACATGACCTTTCTCGTATCAGGCACTTGCAAAATGTCACAACACAGCTTGATGCGAGAGCAAGTGCAGCATCTGTTTTGTGGAAGGTTTACCCCTCATTTACTCATCTGGACGTTTTGTGTCACAGCAGTTAAGACTGATTAATCTCCGGCTTGTTAAATAGGAATTAAGGGTACTGCCTGCAAAGCCCAATATAGCGGTACTGGTATAGCCTCTTCAACAGTGGCTGGGCAACAAATTAATACAATGTTATCAACAATAGGACACGTCAATGACCGTGCCGTAATGGCACATTAATCAGGAGTGTCCTCTTTCCCACCCATTTTCACTTTGTGTTTGTGGAGTTACACTTTTACCCATCCCTACACCGGCAGATCGAGTCTGATTGCTTTAAAGCAAAAAATATTTTGAGTTTGCTTATCAGTGCAAATTGTGATGCACAGATTTATTAGGTCATATCCAGCCTGCTGACTGCCACTGGCCTTTCAGCGAGTGAGGTAACATCCTGTTTATAAATGTTCCCTAAACACGTTCTGCCTCTCTCTCCGCAGACGCCACAAACTCCAAAGGAAACCCCGGCATCTTCCTCAACGGCTTTCTTTCAGACCCCGGGCAATCTGGGAAGTGTAGTCAGCGCTGCACCGGCTGCCCGAAAAAGAGGCTCAGCACAGAGGAGACTGGACGTTGGACACCATCCACCCAGCTGAGGCAATGGGAGCCCGTGTTAAACGTGCTGTCTTAACACTTAAGGATGCTGATGGGTTTAAACCTCTGGTGCTTTTTTTTCTCTGAATGACAAATTAAGGGATTCCTTCATTTCAAAGACCTTTCCGAGAGGATGGAATGGGTTTTTTTGGGAAAATGAAATCTTGGAGGGTCTCGCATTTTGCTAATGACTCTATTTTTTTCTTTTCTTTTTCTTTTTTTAAAAACAGTGTCACATTGCAAAATATGACTCATAACTGTCCAAATATCCTCAAGGTTAGATGGTTTCAAAGTAAAGCAGTATTACCAGTGTAACAGTGCCCTCCTGTGGTGACAGTTGGTCACTGCTGCATTTTACATTTCAGCCCTAATTTCCCTCCAGGTATGATCAATCTACCTAATACCTAGGGGTGTAACAATCACCTAAAAGCACGTTTTATATTATGTTTTAAAAATATATATATATCTAGAGGAGATGAATAACCAGAAACCATCTTTAAATGTTATAGCTTTCACCAAACAGGGCACATTTTAAGCATTAACTTCTCTGCATGAGTACCACAGGGCAGGAAGACGGGCTCTTTCACGTCGTTCAGGTTCTGTTTTACAATTGTTACACCCCTGACAAATATTAACTATTTGCATATTGTAGCTCAATTGATATTTATATTTTAGCTAATATATGTTGATTGCAGGGTCTGTAATGAAACATTAAACCTTTTTTTTTTTTTTTTAAAGCACTATTTGAAGAATGTACATGTAATTTTGTAGTAATTCCCTAACGTTGACCTATTCAGATTTAGTTTTGTGGTAAATGTGTAATAGCTGCTGTATGGGCTGCAGAACAGAGGTTTACAATGACGGTGGTAGGACAATCCTCCCACGGCTCATTTCAGACATTAAGTGAGAAGAACACAATCACTAAAGCCTTCAATGTTTACAGCCAGAAAAGCATCTGAAGGAACCCTTCTTTTATTTCTCTGCGCTTACGGGTGGATTCGTGTTCTCGGCAGGAAGAGCCGGCTGGTGCTACGTGTGTCCTCGAGTAACCACTGTTACTGATGACTAAAGGACAATGTGACAATGCTCTCAGGTACTTGAATACTAGTGGCTGCGCTGTAGAGTACTGTAAAGTGTTTTTCCTCCTTCATTTATCCAGGGAAACCAGTGCCTTAGTCAAAGTGCACGTGGCGGAGAGAGCAAACAGATTTGTTACTTTGTAAAGGACTCATTCAGGAGAGCTTAGCTACGTCGCGCCAAAGGGTGTACAGATAATCCACTCTGCAGTCAGCAATGTACAGTTTTATGTCAATATTTTTAATGACTCATTGTCATTTACACAGAGTTTATTGTTGCTCTCTGGATTTTAAAAATATGCTTATTCCACGGTTATTATTTTAGTAGTTGCAACTGCTGACACCTTGTTGCTGTTCCTTCACTGTAATTCTGCATGCCGTAGTTCAGGACCAAGCATTTCTGTGTGACTTCCTGCAGAAAAATAAATGATCCAGACCAGGTTTCCCATCCCTGTGCTTTATTTTGATGGATTCTTCGAACACCAAACGTTATCATAAGCCTCCATTTTATCCTGAGGGGAGGTTAAAGGAGAAAACACGGCCACAGGTTTATTTTTTTTTACTACAATGGAAATAAACACAACAATCCCAATGTTAAAATAATTACAGATGGCTTCGGTTTAGCAATTTACAAATGTGCAGATGCCACTAATAATTCTAACTTGAAATGGCTCAGCAGATGGAAACAACTTACGCTAGTGCAATCAGATGACACTTCATCTGTCGCACAGCTCCTGTTGGTGCAAACTGCAGTGTTTTATCTATTAAGCACTTTAACATATGATGGATCTGATCATCAGGATGAGGCGGCACTGAGATAAAGCCATATATAATCACTAATCAGATGTCTGGCTGAGGCAGCAGAGGCGTGATTGACATTCAGGCCGCGCACGCAAGGAAAACTGAAAGACGACATTGGCTTCTTGTTTGTGATTAAAAGAAATTCAGTGTTGGACACATTTAACACACTGAGTGTGATCTTGGGGCCAGGCCGGGTCGAGTGGGTGGAAATTAGAAAACATACCATCTATAGGACACAACCATCTCGCTATCAAAGCCTTTTTATGGCCGCAGTAAAAGTGAACCAAGGGGGATCTCAGAGCTCTCGGGCCCCTGTGACGATAAACCTCAGCAGATGGAACGATTAACTTTATTCAGACAGTTCAGCCAAGTGTCTGCTTTGGCAAAACACACTGGAAACACGTGTTCCAGAGGCGAGCGCACAACAATTAGCGTTAAAATATGCATTACTGCTCGTATCACCCTGATTGTTACCACTGCAAAGAGAAATGATTACTTCCACTGCAATAACATTTTATTTTCACCTAAAAGTGTATCTATACTGTTAAAGACTATTAAAGCTGCAAGGCAAATATGGGCTCAGTTTAGTTGTGATTGCAAAACTTTACTGATGTCTACTTAACATACAGTGTATCACAAAAGTGAGTCACACCCCTCACATTTCTGCAGAGATTTAAGTATATCTTTTCATGGGACAACACTGACAAAATGACACTTTGACACAATGAAAAGTAGTCTGTGTGCAGCTTATATAACAGTGTAAATTTATTCTTCCCTCAAAATAACTCAATATACAGCCATTAATGTCTAAACCAGCAGCAACAAAAGTGAGTACACCCCTAAGAGACTACACCTGTAAATGACCAAATTGAGCACTGCTTGTCATTTCCCCTCCAAAATGTCATGTGACTCGTTAGTGTTACTAGGTCTCAGGTGTGCATAGGGAGCAGGTGTGTTCAGTTTTGTAGTACAGCTCTCACACTCTCTCATACTGGTCACTGAAAGTTCCAACATGGCTCCTCATGGCAAAGAACTCTCTGAGGATCTTAAAAGACGAATTGTTGCACTACATGAAGATGGCCAAGGCTACAAGAAGATTGCCAACACCCTGAAACTGAGCTGCAGCACAGTGGCCAAGATCATCCAGCGTTTTAAAAGAGCAGGGTCCACTCAGAACAGACCTCGCGTTGGTCGTCCAAAGAAGCTGAGTGCACGTGCTCAGCGTCACATCCAAATGCTGTCTCTGAAAGATAGACGCAGGAGTGCTGTCAGCATTGCTGCAGCGACTGAAGAGGTGGGGGGTCTCAGGGCAGTGTTCCAGCATGATAATGACCCCAAACACACCTTTAAGACAACCACTGCTTTATTGAAGAGGCTGAGGGTAAAGGTGATGGACTGGCCAAGCATGTCTCCAGACCTAAACCCAATAGAACATCTTTGGGGCATCCTCAAGCGGAAGGTGGAGGAGCGCAAAGTCTCGAATATCCGCCAGCTCCGTGATGTCATCATGGAGGAGTGGAAAAGCATTCCAGTGGCAACCTGTGAAGCTCTGGTGAACTCCATGCCAGGAGAGTTAAGGCAGTTCTGGAAAATAATGGTGGCCACACAAAATATTGACACTTAGAAGTGTCAAATCTACACTTGTTGCCACAAATCTTAGAAGCACAGTGTCAAACCAGATACTTACTCTGGATGGCATTACTTTGGCCTCCAGTAACACTGTGAGAAATCTTAGAGTCATTTTTGACCAGGATATGTCCTTCAATGCACATATTAAACAGATATGTAGGGCGGCTTTTTTACATCTGCGCAATATTTATAAAATTAGAAACATCCTTTCTCAGATTGATGCTGAAAAGTTAATCCATGCATTTATTACTTCTAGGCTGGACTACTGTAATTCATTATTATCAGGCTGTCCTAAAAACTCCCTGAAAAGCCTTCAGCTGATCCAAAATGCTGCAGCTAGAGTACTGACAGGGACTAGAACAGAGAGAGCATATTTCTCCCATATTGGCTTCTCTTCATTGGCTCCCTGTTAAATCCAGAATAGAATTTAAAATCCTTCTCCTAACATACAAGGTCTTGAATAATCAGGCCCCATCTTATCTCAAAGACCTCATAGTACCGTATCACCCCAATAGAGCACTTCGTTCTCAGACTGCTGGCTTACTTGTGGTTCCTAGGATACTTAAAAGTAGAATGGGAGGCAGAGCCTTCAGCTTTCAGGCCCCTCATCTGTGGAACCAGCTCCCAGCTTGGATTCGGGAGACAGACACCCTCTCTATTTTCAAAATTAGGCTTAAAACTTTCCTTTATGATCAAGCTTATAGTTAGGGCTAGATCAGACGACCCTGAACCACCCCTTAGTTATGCTGCTATAGGCCTAGGCTGCTGAGGGGGGGTCCCATAATGTACTGTTTCTTCTCATTCACCTTTATTTACTTGTTTATACTTCACTCTGTATTTAATCATTATTATTAATCTCTGGCTCTCTTCCACAGCATGTCTTTTGTCCTGTCTCTCTCCACTCAGCCCAACCGGTCGCAGCAGATGACTGCCCCTCCCTGAGCCTGGTTCTGCTGGAGGTTTCTTCCTGTTAAAAGGGAGATTTTCCTTCCCACTGTCGCCAAGTGCTTGCTCATAGGGGGTCGTTTTGACTGTTGGGTTTTCTCTGTGTTATTGTAGGGTCTTTACCCACAATACAAAGCGCCTTGAGGCGACTGTTTGTTGTGATTTGGCGCTAATATAAATAAAATTGAATTGAACTTCAGGAACTTTCACTAAGGGGTGTACTCACTTTTGTTGCCGCTGGTTTAGACATTAGTGGCTTTATATTGAGTTATTTTGAGGGAAGAATAAATTTACACTGTTATATAAGCTGCATACAAACTACTTTTCACTGTGTCAAAGTGTCATTTTGTCAGTGTTGTCCCATGAAAAGATATACTTAAATATCTGCAGAAATGTGAGGGGTGTACTCACTTTTGTGATACACTGTATAACACATACAGTAGCTTCAGCACCCTTTTGTAAAGGTTAATTTAGGTTACATCTGAATGTAATAAAATAACTTTAAAATTCAGATGTGGCTCAGTGTTTACCGAGACATTTACTTGGTCTTTGAGTTTACAGACCTTCAGTTAAACGAGGGGGGCGGGCTTCCCCTGGTGCTGGGTCTAGTCGTTTCACATGTCTTTGTTTAGACAGTTCTTGACATTGTCCATTAAACAGGCATAAAAACTCAGTTGATATCTGAGTGTTTCTTAGTTTTAGACTAGTCAGCTAGCCTAGTTTTCTTCTTGTTTAGTCGACTAATAAATTAGTCCCCAGGAACATCTTTAGTCCGGTCGTGCTGTGTCGCTGGGGCTGTGCCTGTGCACCACGGTTGAGCTGGCTGGTGTCCATCCTGGCCTTTGGCTCTGTTCGGTGTCCCCCGGCTCGTGCTGTGTTTTGGGCTCCTCTTCCTGGGTGCTCGTTCTGCAGATGTTTTGTACTGTTTTGTTTTGTTATTATAGCTGTATATGCATATTTTTTAGATATTTTTTTTAGATATCTTTTGGAAGTATGTGATTTCAACATATTATGACAGTAAAAATTACAGTTATGTATTGTTTTTGGACTTATGGTAATCACGTTTCTGCCACAGAGATACACCCTTTTTGATTTCACGGTCTATTACTGTTGCCATTTCAGTTTTCCACTGTCATTTTTACGGACTGATTTTTACAGTGTACACTTGCTGTTTTTCCAGGTTACAAGAGATTATTATTGTTACCCAGTCCTAACAGTTATACTGGTTTCCAGTTTATAGACAAACAGGCTTTACAGTTACAGTTCTGCAGAAAAGTTCAGAAAAACTGTGAGTTTTTTTATTTTTTATTGATGCTTAGATTAATTATTGAATGGTTGATGTTATCCAGTTGGTGGCAATTTAGGGTGTTCAGAAAGTTGGAGGGACAGAGGAGGGATTCTGTGAGGCTGATGACTGAGCCTCCATGCTGCCTGTAGAGACAGTGAGAAGACAGAAGAGAGAAAGAAAGACGAAAGGGAGAGGGATCAGAGAGGGAGAGAGAGAAGAAAGGAAAGGGGTAGAGGAAAGGAGGAGTGGAGGTGGAGGGAGGATCATGGTGGAAACTACTGTCCTCCAGCCTGAGCAGAACCACCAGCAGTTTCTTCCACACTTCTGTCATCTGAACATTTCTTATATCTGGTGAACCAGCGCCAGCCACCTGTTTTCTTCCTGTCTGGTTCTTCTTCTTACTGATCCACTTTTTCTTTAGCTTTCTTGGCTTTTTTCTCGGCCTCTGCATTGCCTGACTTGGACCAGAAGAATTTGGAGCAATTTTTCCTTTTCTTTCATTGCTCCTCAAGCTCTCTGTTCATCTCCTCCAAAATTTGCCACTTCTTGCACAAATTTTACATTCCGCTCCTCAATTTTTTGACATTGCTTCTGGAATTTGTTCCACTCTTCAACCACTGCTTGGAATTTTTCTTCAAGTTTGCTGTGTTTCTGCCTGTTCTCTTTGGTCTCCTCCTGCAATGCTGCTTTTCTGCCCTCCAGTTCCTTATACTCTGTTTCAAGTTGGCCATGTTTTTCCTCCTATTGCATGTTTTTCTCCTGCATTTCTGCATGTTTGGCCTCCAGTTCTTTGTGCTTCCTCACCAGTTCCTCATAATCCTGCACTTGTTTCATCTTCTGCTGGATTTCTGGATTTCTTTTCTACAGTTCTTGCTTCGGCTGGCGCTTCCTAAAGTTCTTCTTCAGCATTTCATACAAAGTCACTAACGCACAGCTCCAACCTTGACTGCCTTTGATCTTTGATCCATCGTTAAAGGGCGCCACGGAAAGTTCAAATCTTTGTTACACCAATTAGTTTAAATGGCACATTTGATTGCTACCACGTGACATTAATGATTAAAATGTATTTATGTACAGTATTTGCATGGCGGAAGTACCAATAAGGTTTCAGTCTCAGGAAACGGAAATGTGCAATCAGCTACAGGCTGAGATACCATCACCTGGTATTCTTTTGATACATCATTAGCATACGTGCTCATATCCATGCATATGTGAGGACATGCATGTTATCTTTCCCAAATCAAAAGGGGTGAACTTAATTTAACTTTTTAAAATTTCATTTAATTTTATTTATTTAAGGAGGACAGTGCATATTAATGAACATTTAAACAATGTAAAATATGCCAGATGGTAGTCACAGGCTAATTTTCATCTACAGGCCTCCTGGCGAGTTGGTGTCACCATGGTTTTGAAACACACAGAACAATAAAAAAATATCTAAAAAATATGCATATACAGCTATAATAACAAAACAAAACAGTACAAAACATCTGCAGCACGGGCACCCAGGAAGAGCACCAAGCACGAGCCGGGGGACACCGAACAGAGCCAAAGGCCAGGAAGGACACCAGCCAGCTCAACCGTGGTGCGCAGGCACAGCCCCAGCGACACAGCACGACCGGACTAAAGATGTTCCTGGGGACTAATTTATTAGTCGACTAAACAAGAAGAAAACTAGGCTAGCTGACTAGTCTAAAACTACGAAACACTCAGATATCAACTGAGTTTTTATGCCTGTTTAATGGACAATGTCAAGAACTGTCTAAACAAAGACATGTAAAACCATTAATCACATTCTTCTATAATGAATCGCACTTTAATTCCCCTTTTATAACCCACCCGACAAATCATGTATTTTCTCATTATGAGAGATAAATAAAGCTTTTATTACAAGTGAAAATGACAATAAAATGAAAGCTATTTCACTTCAGCTTTTAAAACTCTGGACACGGCAACATTCAAATCAGCTAAAACGGGGGGCTTCTTGTTTTTTCCATTTGCACTTTAAAGGTGAGTGTCCATGTTCCTTCTCCAAATGCTCAGCATTTAATATTGTGAAAAACACTTTTCATTCCTGTTTATGAGGGCATGTCTCCACTTTGGGATTTGATCATCTCACATACTTGTGGTCATATTAGCAGCGGCCCCACCTGCTTTGTTTGTAGCAAGTATGTGGTGGGCTGATGGTAAGGTAACTCTGCCTGCATGGCTGGAACCAATCAAGCCTGTGTTTAACCAGCTGAAAGTAATTAGCAGTCAAACTAGCTTAACCGGTTGAAGAACGTGAATACTTCATTTTCTTCTCAGGCCTCAGACTCCTCTAAAAGCTCCTTTTTCAGGTGCTGGTTAGGAGCACAGCAGCCCCACCCACCTACAGTTCAAATCTTCTGTTTGCATGGGACAGCCAATCAGAAGAAAGACTTCTTTAAGGGGATGGGAAGGGAGCAAAACTTTCAGGCAAAGGGTAAGGCTACAGCAAGATAAACAAGGATTATTTTGAACTGTGAATCATGCAAAGCTATTGTATTGGGATAAGAAGAATAAAAGTATGGAGCTGAAAATGGCTAACAGGTCTCCTTTAATAAGGCATACTTACAGTGTGGCTGTTTATGTTTGTTTTTTTGATGTAGTCTTAGTATTTACTTAGAAGAAACACGTGTCCTTCATGTTGAAGTTCATGGCGTGCTCTTTGAAGAGTGCTGGACTGCTGAGTGCTGCATCAGCAGTATTGTCTCTGCAGTGCCTGACTGCCTGACATAACCATATTATTTCATCTCTCCTCAGTGAAAAACCCTTCCTTGTAGTTATATTCTGTATCCAACAGGGTGCGAGATTAGAGCAAATTTGCAGCAGTGGGGATTCAATTCACTGACACAGTATTGTCTATTGTAGTAAAGTCTATTGTCTCTGTCTTTTTTCCTCTAATCCTAGCAGGAAGGTCGGCTTCCTTTTTCCTGCACAGATCCGGGAGTTTTAGTACAGACTGCACTCACTCCGTGGCACACAGATGGTGGTGCAGAATTCCTTCTGCAGTGATATTTTCAACCACAGAATCCAATATAATAATGTGTCCTCCAGTGCCCTTGAATGTGAAGATGACTCAATTAGAGCGCCCTTAATACATTGGCTATATTTGAGCCGCTGGTCTGAAATGATATAAAACAATAAGGCATGTCCTTTGGGTTTGTGGTACAGGAATAATCCACTATGCGGTCATTTTACATTTCTATTGCCACCATAATTGTCCCATAATGAAGACAAACGACAAATTAAACACTTTCCACAGGCTCTTCCCACATGGGTCCTTGAAGGGAAACTATTATCAAAGCTGGCTTGTGGTCTTAACTGATCTGCCGCATTGTTTCATAGGTCCTTTATAACCAGTGAGGCTCTCAGTGACTCCGCTGACCCTCATATATTTACCCCGCCCCCCGGGGTTCCCTTTATTCAGGGCCAACATAAATCATCATTCTTCCGACTGCACTGGAAAGCAGCAGTGATGAGTTCACGCCCCTGGTGAAACCCCACCTTCCAGTGTAAATATGTGGAGTATGCGGCATCGGAGGAGTGTAGTAAGTGTGTGGCGGAGGTACCGGAGAGGTCTCGGGATATACGATCCAAACTTTGAGCAGGAGCTCAGCCGATTTCACATCTGGATATATTGTTTTTATTTTTTTCAAATTTAAGGTAATTTTTTTCCCCCTTAACGCTTATTGTTCGCGGTGTGGATTTCTCACTCGGGGAAACAAGATTAACGGGGTTTCTGCTTTTTTATTACAGCATTTATTGAATTCTCCTTGTTGGTCTTTGGCGCGGATGTCTGTAAGCTGGCTGTCGGTGGGCTTTGACAGAATGTTCTCTTTACTGTTGCAGTGTTTAATGTTTCACTGATAACTTCTCTGCATTTAAGAAACGAGCTTAAACACCACAAAATAGCGATTGTCCAACTTTAATAGGAAACTCTCCACTCTGCTCAGTGTTCAGCTGTTCATCGTCAGGTAAACAGAGTCAGCAGAGAAATGTATTTTTGTGGTATAATACGTGTATAAAGTGTAGCTTTCACTACACTTTTTTTTTTTTTGCAAGAGCGACGGCATAATTAAGAGGATAAATTAACTTCATACGTTACAGCTTGTGACTGACGGACAGCAGTTAAATTATATTTTTTCATGTGTTCATATAACAGAACAATATAAAATTAAATAGTTTCCATTCACTGGTACATGCAGTGCAGCAACACTGTGGACTATGTAACAAATGCCAGGAAAAATCAAAACAAAACAAAAAAAAATAAAAATTTATAATAAGGCTATAATAAATTCCAGATTTCCCTCCCTTGAGAGGAGTTCAGTGAATCACCCTTTCTTAGCGGCTTCATTAGTTTTGGTTCACTGGAAGATTTCGTGTCCAGCCATGATCTCAGAGCTGCAAAGATGGACTGAAATACACTTCTGCAGCCTGCTACACCCAACTTGTTGGTCTGTACACTTCCACGCAGACCTTCTCATCAGCTCCTGAGGAAAGCTCAAGTGTAGCATTAGTGGTCTTTGATCCCCTCTCATGCTGGGGCCTGTTCTGTAGTCTCTAATCCAGCAGGGAGGAGGACTTTGATGGGCCAGATGAATGGCCTCCAGTGCTCTCAATTAATTAACAATCACAGCACCTTTCAATTCAAACTTCCAAAGTGTGATATCACAGCAGCTTTGTTTTGTGTTGACACACAAGGAAAAACTTAAGGTGTCACATTTGTCTGTTACTGATGCTCACTGATCCCCTCTGGACTCATTTTTAGTGGGAATTAATCTGTAATTACAGGCTAATACACATATTAGTCAGGGAGTGACTGGGTGTGACAAAACTGTTAATTTCATACTTCTGTGCAGTTTATGTTTGCATCTTTTTAGCCTCAGCCCTTCAGGAAACAAAAGCCCGAAGGCACGGCGCCCACAAACATTCCTCTGGGTATTAGTCTGCCCTTTTGTTTAGGCTGACCTTGTTTATGAAGATAGGGCAGAAGTTGTGGTACGGCCCTGTCATTTCCAGTTAAATCATTACTATTGTGATTAGAAATTCCTCAGACATCACAGCAGTGCTTTAATTGTGACAGAAAACAGCTGTCCTTTTTACTCACTGCAAAAGGTCAGTGGAGGAGATGCCTGAACCTCTCCCATCATTTCTGTGTCTCTTGTTTAGAAACTCACACCATGCCAAACTGGGGAGGAGGCAACAAGTGCGCAGCGTGCCGCGGGACAGTTTACCACGCGGAGGAAGTGCAGTGTGACGGCAAGAGCTTCCACAAATGCTGCTTTCTCTGCAGTAAGTACAGCTGCAACACCTGCACGAAACATCCAGCAGAGACTGCACGTGTTGTGGTGCATCAGCATGCAAATGTAACTGCTGACCCCCTCAGTGGGACGACGCTTGAACTCAGTGTCACCTCCTCAGCTCATCAAAGAGAGCTTTCTCTGACACGATCCTCAAAATGTCAGTGAAGATGTTCCAGTGAAGACCACGCACATACATGGGGATTCCTTCACTGAGCTGCTGACAAGAAAAGAGCAAAACAATCTGAGCCACAAAAGGGGGGTTTCTTCTGTTTGAGCAGTTCTGTTACAAAGGCAGCTTTGTCTGACCCAGGAGGGCATGAGCAAGGTCACTCGGTGTTCTCAGGTCCCCTTTGTCTAATTCCAGTTTTCTGACATTCATTGATTTTTATTTGATTTTATTTCTATTATAAAGACAGCTTTATACTGACAGAGAGGCTGCACAGTTAAAAACAGCCTCATATGACTCTGTGCACACTGACTGTGGCTTTGTCTCTGTTATTTGCTCGCAGTCGGTGCCTGTGGCAACACGTGGAGATTAATGGTATACATGTAGCTGAAGGGAGGTGGAAGTACCGTGACAAAAACTTAAAAGCTTAACAACTGCATCAAAGATTGATGAGGAATATGCGAGGATTTAGGAGCCATTTGATGGGACGTGCAGGGATCTTCAAACAAGCTCTTAAAAGCTTTCCTTTTGGAAATGTTGGCTGCGAGATCACAGACGTGAATGGAGACTTTTTTTTTTCCTGCCAATTGTGTGAAATCTTAAACCAGATTCAGAGAGTCTCATAGTGAAGGCCATTGTGTGAAGAAATCAGCTAATCCACGCAGCCAGCATGAGCACAAGCGTGCAGTCTACAGCAGCTGTGGAGCTTTTGTTTTACAGACGCTGCTGTCTCTGCTGAGAACCAGCCTGCCAACATGTTCTCAGTTTTTTTCCAGCACCTATGGCACACTGCAGGATTTCAAACATGAACTCATTTCCTTTGCACCGTTACTTAATAGTATTTAAATACGTGCAGTCATAATTGTTTGAAATATTGAAAGATGCTAAAGTGGAGTTTATTTCATACTTGAATCTCTTATTCTTAGCAGCTCTCCATCTTTTAACTCATTTTTATTCGCATTCATGAACCGACACTTCAAACCCTACAAACAAACTTCAGCTCCTTTCAGTCCCACACCTACATTATTGAACTTTAAATGACTCTTCCAGCTAAATTATGTCACTTGCATTGAGAAGCTTAATATTGTTAGAATTCTGTGCAGTGACTGGCACAATAGATCTAAATTCATTGACTCATTAAGCTCTCTTAAAGGCTTTCCTTTATTTTCTATCCTCTATATACTGCTCAAATAGTGGTTTTGCATATAAACAGGGTTCAACGTTTTAACAATGATGTCAGTGTAAAAGCTCAGGCTCTCATTCAGACTGCTCTAAATGCCCAGTTTCAAACTTTTTTTTCTACCCTTGGCTCTGTGTGATGTCACTAAGAGCAGATATTCTATAATATGGTCATCTGAGGCAGAGCCGTGAACACAGAAGCCCCACCCATCTGCTGTTGTGATCTTCTGTTTACAAGGGGCAGCCAATCAGAGCAAAGTCAGTTGTGAGGGAGCTTTAGGACTGTTTCAGACACTGGGTGAACTGAGTGCTCAATAAATGAATTTTGAGCTGTGAGTCATGCTTGTTTAAGCACCAAGTACATGTAAATGTAACCTAGTAAAAAGACGTCTCCTCTAACTGCTGCTCTGTGTGCATCCTCAGTGGTCTGCAGGAAGGGTTTAGACAGCACCACCCTGGCCAGTCATGACCAGGAGATCTACTGCAAATCGTGCTATGGGAAGAAGTACGGCCCTAAAGGCTATGGGTACGGACAGGGAGCGGGAACACTCAACATGGACCGGGGAGAACGTCTGGGAATCAAACCTGAAGAGTAAGCTCAACTTCAGCATGACTACACAATGATTATTAAACTGTAACTGTGACTAATTATGATCACACTGATCATTTCAGTTGATATGCAAACCAACGTTGTGGAGTTTTACACTTACATGGTATTTAATGACATCACTACTGCACTCAGTGTTCCTTCCTTGCTCTGCTTTGTCTGTTGACATCCATTGAAGCTATAATGTTTCTGTCTGTGTGATGGGAGTGCTAACATTGTGCTAATTTTGATACAATTTACCAGTAAATTTCCTGCAGTGTTGCCAGTAACTATGAAACTACTTACAATTGACTCTGTCATGGAAACATCTTAACAAAGCATCATTCGTCAGACATAATCACATAAGTCCTGCAGCGAGGTCACAGAGGCCACTGAGTTTAGTGTTGCATTATGTGTAACGATGTTTATGAGCTGTGGCTGCTGATTGTCACAGTGCCATTGTCTCTTATTTATGGAATATACATGAAGCATGTGTTTATGCAACTGAACTTGAAGTTGTTCCCAAATACATGAACTGCTTCACACAGAATTCAAGCTGTTGTAAAATAGCAGGAAATAGATGCTCTTAACTTTCACCAGTATAGCAGCTTCGTAACTTACCCAGAGGACAGAGTGAAGCTGTATTTTAACATGAGTGGATGTATCTAGGCGTGTGCTGGGTGGCTATCTGGTTTCTGTCCTGTATGTCTACAAATGCCAGTAATAACATACTTTGTATGTTTGCGTGCTTGTCAAATGTCAGTTACAGTTCAGATCAGCTTGCCCGAGTAGTGTCCTGCAGTTTAAAGGTTTCACAACTGTGAATGACCCTCTGCTCTTCCCCTGTCCCGGCACGTTTCTGCCAAAACCACAAAGCCTCGGGAGAGGAAAGAAACCTTGCAGGAATATTGGCACCAACTCCGCTTCTTTATCAAATCCAGCTTCCCTATTCCCAGATGGCTTGGTGTAGATCCACAAGATCCCTACACAATATAGAAGGAGTAATAGAGTATAGACACATATTTTTGTTTACAGTCTAATGCTAATATTCTCTTTTGTAATATATAAAAGATTATGCAGAGTCAGTGTGTTATGCTGCTCTTTCTTGTTTCGCTTTAAATTCAGGAACTGAAGCAGATTTATGGGCTCAGTTCATTTTGTCTCTTTCAGCAAGATTACACAAAATCTACCAGCTTCATTTTTATGACATTTTAAGAGGTGCAGCATCAGAAAATGAAGCACCTGTTAAATGTTGGTGCAGAGCTGGATAGCTTTAAAATTGTGAGATGGGACACTGGGATTCATCACTGGTTTGTCTCTGTTGAGCTTTTAGCTACAGTAAAATGCTGTGCATTGACCCTTTTTTTGACTAGCGATAGTTGATTTGTATGCACAGTTTCTGGCAATGTTACAACACAATACGTTCCTTTACACGATAAACATCTTTGTCCTCAGATGTGTGATAAGATCGGATACATCTGCCATGAAGTCTGGAAATATGAGTCTGGGAAACTGTGTAATTTTGAAAAGGAGAATGTGTGAATCCTGGGTGCGTGATGAGACAAGTCTGAGATTCAGAGTAATGATCGAAGAGTGAAATACGTCATCTAACAGAACGGGATCATTGCTTTCCAACAGGCTTCCAGCCTGCAGTAGATGGGATGAGTGTATTTTCTGGACACTCCTACAGCAAAAATTACATCCAGAGTGTTAACGCTGTATAATTATAGCCTTCTATAATTATGGGCATGATGTAAAACCACCAAAAACAAACAGGAAAGTGCATCCCAACCCATACCTACCCAGAATGTTTACCCTGCCCCAGACGTCAGGTGATTAGGTTATGAAAGAGTTCATTATGTAACCAAAAGGATCCCACTCACTCTGCTCTCTCCTCCATCACAAAGGGCTTCATTCAGGGGCCACTGGGGCTGGCAGTCACCCTTCGATAAGCATTGCTCCAAGCCCCGTGGTGCCCTGCTCATTTTCCCACCGTTGGCAGAGAATAGACAGAAGAGCAGTCAGGTTTAGCATGCTCTTATTTTTTTCTGGCAGTAATTTATAAATTTGTGTCTCTATGTGTTAATATTTAATTTATGCCTATCAATGTCTTACACTGTAGGTATTTATTACTGCGGATGTTAATGTTTTCAGTCACAGTTTGTTTAAATCTAACAAACACGAGAGCCGAATGTGAGAGTTTTGAGATACTGAATGATAAACTGAGTGTTGTGAATGAACTTGTCTTCAGAAATAATTTATCATATGCTTATATGCTCTTTCTTGCCCAAGAACCCAGACTCACAGACCCACGACCAACCCCAATCCGTCCAAATTTGCCCAGAAGTTTGGAGGTTCGGAGAAATGCGCCCGGTGTGGAGACTCGGTTTACGCAGCCGAGAAGATCATGGGGGCAGGCAAGGTGAGGGTTTTATCTGAAGCGTGTTTTCAGTTTCACAGGCCATCACTCCGTGTTTTTCAGATTTTAGTGAAAGTGATCAACGAATGGGTCTTCACCCAAATCAGGCTCAAGGTCACATTTGTCATTCACTGTGGTGACAAGACAAGTGTTTATTTTTTGTACTTCACACATTACAGTAACCCGTGAACTGTGGTGGGCCGTGAGTCTGATGAGCTAGAACATCATAATGAACATAACAGCAGGGAGCTGTTACTTTGTGTCATGTATTGATTGTTATAATGGTGGATACTGAAGTCACAAGTAATCCAGTGAACCAATAAGCCTATTAAGTCCCCTTTGAGCCAAAAGGATGCATCTCTCCAATAAGGAATATACCTGGATACAATATGCACTTTGAACTGAGGCATCGGCCAAGTCAGCTATTTAACTTTCACTAGTTTTGCCAAGTTGCAAAAATTATTACACCTGGCTCACAACTTTCTGAATTTATTATCATGACAATGTGGACTGAGAGTGAAGCACTAGGCTGGATGTCTGACTTTCACCATTTACTTTAAGAACATACAGATGAAGACAGAATTATTAGCCCCCCTGTGACATTTAGTTTTGTCAGAATTTTCCCAAGTATCTTTTTATTGAGCCATAGCACAAACCACTGATGTGCAGTGATGTGCTTTAACTTTTGTACTACTCAAAGCTTGTAAAAGTTAAAACTGAGGGTTATCTTCCAATTTACACACAGTATAAACTTCAGTATCGGGCCAAAAGCACAAGAAATCAGTTTCGACTTGAGGAAAAAGAATCGCTGATGCTCACAAAGCAGGAGATGGATATACAAAGTTCTCACAGCATTTCCAAGTGTGAAGAACTGGAGCAAGAAGCATCATCAAGAAATTCAAAGAGAGCCACACAGTGCAGATAAGCCTGTCAGAGGTGGCAAGATAAATATTTGAAAGACTCTAGGCAGAAAACTAATGAGAGTTGTGTCTAAAGGCCCCCGAACAACTGCTGAGACCCTGACGAATGACAAGGTGGGAATTTAGTCTCAAAGAAGACAATCACTAGAACCCTGCACAGGAACAGATGCAAGGTTGTAGACCAAGAAAAACTCCACTTCTGCTGAAAAGACACCTTCAAGCCAGACTGAAGGACAACCTGGAGAAAGATTATGTTTTTGAAGGGAAACCTCAAGCAGCAAAACTGGGTCTGGAGCATCGCTGTGTCTTCCGACATGACAACGACCCAAAACATACATCACGCCTTATGAAGAACTTCCTCCAGAAGACCAAAGTGAACATTACTGACAGGCCTGCACAAAACCTGGACGTAGATCCCACTGAAAATGTGTGGGGTGAACTGTGGAACAAGGTCCACGCCAGAACACCATCAAATCTGGAGGAGCTTGAGAGAATCGCTGAAGAAGAATGGGCTGGGATTGCTCTGGAGACGCGTGTGAGACTACAACGAATGACCGCAGGCTGTTATCCAGCGAAAAAGATACACAATTAGCATCAGTCATTTTTACTCTGGTAGTTTTTGGATTTTTTCTGTGTGCAGGATAAAACAAGGATGTTTGGAAAAGCTGTGTTAGAAATTCCTTGCCTCGTTTGAGAGCAGTTGGGAAAATTTGTTTTTTTTTGTTCTTTTGTTTTTATCTGTTTGCACCATAAACAGCATTAAATCTGTGCCATCAATGGCAATCTGCAGTGTGAATTTAATATGATGCAGAAAATGTGCAGACTCCACTCAGCTCTACAGGACTGTCATCAGATACAGTTTTAGCTCGAACAGTCCCAGCAGAAATGAGGTCCTTGAACTCCACTGGATCACAGTCTGCATCTAAAACGGCAGGGGTGAAACTCATTCGACTGGATTGGACACACATGCTTTTCCCTGTGCTGAACCTCACGCAGGAGGTTTGCTGTGGTTTCTTCTAATGAGAGAACACTAATGCTGGTTTCTGATTGAAGCCATTCCACACACTTTGGATGGGAGCTTCCCGACAGCTGGTGTTAATCAGGGCCGTATGGATCCCGAGGTTTTGGCAGCCGTTGTCGACGGTCTGATTTACATCTTGGGACGTAGCGGCAGGATGTTTTACTCGGAAGAAGGAAACGAATGAGTCTCAGAGCAGTCGCTCACATGAAAAGTTGTCCGCGGAGAAGATTTGTTTTAGGAGGGTTTCTGTTTCCTCTCAAAGTGGGAGGAGTGGACCATTTCCTGCTGGTGATCACTCATGGATTTATGCATGAGCTGAGTAATAGTGATGATGTCACCAGTGCTGTTAATGTGTTTTCCTAATGGGAGGAGAGGCTCTCTCATTGGCTAAAACATGAATTGAGTTAACATTGTACAAGCCTTGCAGTTAAATCTAGATGTGGAATAAAAGCATAATGACATAATGCTTTTCCTCGCAGCCCTGGCATAAGAACTGTTTCCGCTGTGCAAAATGTGGCAAGAGCCTGGAGTCGACCACCCAGACGGAGAAAGACGGAGAAATCTACTGCAAAGGTGAGCTAAATCTAAACATGCTTCAGTGCAGCGTTACAGAAGAATGCTTCAGAAACAACTTTGGTTTCAGGAAAGAGTTTGCAGCGAGACCACCACCACCACTAAAACATGTGTTGTAGTGCAGGAGTAAGTAACTCCACCCTGCAAATAAGAGATTTCCTAACTGGATTTTCTACAGAGTGATCTAACAGCAGCATGTTTTCTTACTTGAACAGGATCAACAATCCGTTAATGAGTAATATGTTTAGAAAACTGTGGAATACCTCCCTTAATGGCTCTAAATTCAATCAGTGTTGGAGTATGCGTTCCTAAAGGGGATGCATCAGGCTTTCCTTTGTTTTCAGTCATGTAGATGCTGTTAAATAGTGGATGCTCCAGAGAGGGGAGCACACAGTCGTGGCTGCGAGTGCAGTAGCTGCACCCACCTGCTGTTCAGACCTTCTGTTTGCATGGGCAAGCAATTAGATTAAAGTTGGCTCTAAAGGAGTGGAGCTAAAACAGTCCCCCCCCCCACACACACACAGTTGAGGGGCTGCACCAAGGCTCAGCGTAAGATAAATAAGGAATATAAAATACGGAGCTGGAATGATCACAATAGGTCTCCTGTAATGCAGAGACTGGAGTCAGATTTGTTCGGACTTCCCATGTTCTCAAATATCTAACCAGGAAGACTGATAAGTGCCTGTACCAATGGCAGTATTGGATTGCCGTGACATTTGGTACAGAATTCCACACTCTCTTCAGGATAAATTCTGGCCAAATCCTGTGGGTGTTCCATTAACTCAGCCCACTGCCATCACTGTTATTGAAATTCTTTGGTTTCTGACCAAATACATGCAAAGCAGAAAATATTCCACTTTAATTTAAGCACTTATTAGCATGTTTGCATGCTTATTCCCATCCTAACATCATGCTGCCTCATTTTACTTAGCTTAGTCAACCAGAGAAATAGAGTTAAGACAGCCAGGAGGCAGGAATGTCGTGATAACAGACGGGAGATTGCGTTTACGTACATCCGCCTCAGGACTGAGTCAGCGTGCTGACTTTGAAGGCTATGCTGTCTGTCCTGTTAGTCATGTGACTTGCAGACGAGATGACGCCTGCACATAAAAGAGATAGAACGGTAACTAATTATTCACAAACACTACAAAAGCAGCTAATTGTTTATAACGGCTTCATGCAAAGAATTCTCCGCTCCTCTGCCAGCTGATGTGATCATAACAGCAAACAGTCAAACTGGATGGACGTGCTCTTACACAACAAACCATTGAAATAAAACATGTTGTAGCTGGCGTGAGGGTTATTTCACATGTTTGATGTGTTGGTTTGGCTCTATCATATTGACAGAGCCTCTGCAGTCTGACCTCCACAGCAAGTTCTCTCCCTCCTATCAGCACAATGGGACTGAAACACACAGGCAGGAACAGTCGTAAACACACAGCTGTCAGCAGATCTTGTTTGCTATATGTCACGAGGAAGCCCCGCACTGATGAGCAGGAATCTTGCAACTCATCTTTAAAGCCAAATAGGTTCAGCTCTGCTGCTATCAATCAATCTGACGGCTCGCTGTGCTGTAACAGAGACGTCCTCTTTCTGTGTTTGAGCAACATCTGGATGTTGTTACTGTGCACCATCGTGAGACACACAGACTTTGCAGAGAGAGCTCGAGCAGACACTGCGGTTTATTTAAAGAAATCTAGGAATGCTACACAGAATGAAAATCGTTTTCATTTTGCCACAACCCACAACCCTAGGTATTTGAAACTTAACATGTGCATGTCAGATCAACAGCTGAAGCTGGGAAGGTAGGCACTGCTGGAGTTTTCTGTTTGTCGCTGATCTGCTCAGGTTCACCGAGGTCAAAGCTGTAATTGCAAGCGATAGGAAAATAGACCTCTTTCACAGCAGACATCTTGACACGGGTGTGTTAATGATCTACCGGAGTTGCCCCCCCCCCACACCTCAACCAGGGTTTACAGAGAACGGTCCAAAAAAGACAAAACAGCCAGTGAGCGGCAGGTCTGTGGGAGGAAATGCATTGTTGATGTCAGAGCAGAATGGCCAGACTGCTTCAAGATGATGGGAAAGCAACAGTAAGTCAAATAAGCACTCATTTAAACCAAGGTACGCACGAGAGCATCTCTGAACTCGCAACACGTTGAACCTTGAAGCGGCTGGGCTACAGCAGCGTTAGACCACGATGGATGCAACTCACGTCAGCTATGAACATGAAACTGAGGCTACAATTCTCACAGGATCACCAATGTTGGCTGGTCTGACAAGTGTCGATTTCTGCTGCAACATCGGAGCAACATGAAAGCGTGGATCCAGTCTGCTTGTATCAAAGGTTCACAGTGCTGATGGTGTAAGAGAATGGCTTCTGATGTTGTCTTGTTATTAAAGCCAGTTTATTCAGCCTAACTGGCCGTGTGTGTCACTTCAGGTTTTCATTAAAGTAAGTAATTTACAGCTTTTGAAATAGGCTGTAATAATTCAGATTAGAGAGCTGAGGTTTGCTGACATTTTCAAATTAGTGTTTTATATGAATCATGTTATCTTGGGGGATAAAATCTGCAGCTCGCTGATGTTTCCTCTTTCCCTCTGCAGCATGTTATGCCAAGAACTTTGGCCCCAAAGGGTTCGGTTATGGCCAAGGAGCCGGTGCTCTGGTTCACGCTCAGTGATGGCTCCGTGGGACCACAGTCACATGAACACATTTCATCTGCTTTGCTTTGTGTTTTCTCCCTGAAAAGCTCTGATGCTGACAAGGTGCTGTTGATACAAATAAAAAACATGAACAAAGCAACTGCTCACATTTGACTGTATTTTATTATTAAAGCCATTGAAACTGAACCATGCCCATATGTTTACATCTGAAGCGGAGTTACAGTGACATCTGGAGGTGGGCAGAGAGGCACTGGAGATGATTATGTGCTTTCTTTTTTTCTGCTTTTGCTATCCCGCATGGTGAGGGTTGGGTTGGGTTGGGTGGGGGGGAGACAGAAGAGACTTTTTAGGCTGCTGGAAGAACTAGTGAGGACTGAGATGGCTTTGAATTCATGTCCTGGGTGAGCCTGAAGTGGTGAACTGCCCTAAAAAAAAAAAAACCCAAAACAAAACACAGAAACCACTAGGCTGCATATATCTATGTTCACTTAAAAGGCATTATTAGAACACAAGAGGCTAGTTACTGATATGAGATGTATAGCCAGGTCATGACCTTTGACCATAAAAGCACACAAAATAGAGCTGCTGTGTGTCATGTTCATAGGGCAGCAGTGACATCAGTGGTTAGTAAAATGGAGGCTTGAAACCTGTAATGATGACATAATTGTCCCCTTCTGATGATGCAAACACTAGGCTCAAAAGTTTTGGAGGCCTTTTATATAATATAACCTCCCTCTATCCTTAAAACTATTGCATGATCACATTTCAGCTTTTAAAAAACAGAAAAAATGGCATCTGCCTTAGTTCTCTAGTGTCTTTGCTTTACAATTTGTACATCCAGTGGTATATAACGTAGAAATAAAAAAACAACAAAAAAAATGAAACATTCAAATATATTACACACTTGCACAGGGAGGGTCCCACTGGAAAGCTGGCGACCTGAAGGACAACTTCCACTAAATACACTGGATTTGAGAGAAAGTAACCCCTTTTTTTAAAAAAGAAGAAGAAAAAAAAGAAAAGGACAAATGAACAGAATGCAGAAAAGTACTTGCAAATACTTAACATTCACTATATACAGACACGTGGCTTGCTGGGCTGTCACCATGAAGACGACGACAGGGGTGGCGACAGCCCAGCTGTCCCAAGCATCATACATGCAGTGGAGCTTCTTAAGGGTTAAAACGCCTATAGACAGCAGTGAAGGACATCACTAAAAGCTACAGTCATACACTTGGAGTATAGTCACTTGAGTCTCTCCTTTCTGTTTGGTTGGAGGAAATCCCCCCCAAATGTAGGAAAAGAAAAGAAAAAAAAAAAGTCCAGGAGCACCGTTTGGGCTAACACTGATGAAAAGAAAAAAGCGGAGGGAGATGGTGCTTATGTACAGATGCACATTCTTGACATATCAGGCCATCCTCGTCCTCCTGCTGCTGCTGCGAGGCCGACTGCGTGTGAGGGGGTCCGGGCAGAAAGCGATAGGAGGCGGCCCCTCCTTTTCCCTCTCTGTAAACAATGGAGGCGTCGGCATGAAGCAGCGCTTCTGTTCAATCACGGCCAATTTTTTTTTTTTTTTTTAAAAAGAAGAAAACTAAAAATCAAAAAACTGATCAGTGCAATGATGTAGGCAGACAATTGACAACAAATACGACTGTACAGCTTCTGAAGAAAAACATACATGGAATGCAACTCTCGTGTAAACTCGTCTCTCCTCCTGCAGCCTCCTCTTTTTCTTAAACTCTGCGCTTAATAAATACACTCGCTGTACCCGTCTACAGAGTTTTGTAGGCCAAGTTCTCTGGCTTCCATGCCCTACAGCTACAGGTACGTCTTTAATATTTTTAGCATATAAAACCTATTCAGCTAAATTGACTTGAAATGCAAAAAATGATGGTGCCAGAACATAGTTACTTTGTCTATAAATAGTTTTAAAATAAATATACCTCACATAGTATCACATTGTCTGTAGGATATTTTCTCGCGCGTTTAAGGAGTCCCTATCCGTGCACTTCTAATCCCGCGTTCTTACTGCGCAGTAACTGCTTTGGGGTTAAACCCTCTTGTGTGCGCTAAACCTGTGTCATGAGAGGAAGCAGCTTTTATTTGAGCAGGCTGAGAAGTGGGGATTCTGCAGCGGTGCTCCTACGATAAATTCAGCACTGGTTGGCAAATCGTCAGCTCCACTGGAAACTCAGCACGGTGCAAAATCAAGACCTTAAAAGACATTCCCTTATTTCTATCATACTTTGAAACAAATTCTTGTTTTTTTTTATATATATATATATATATATATAAAAAAACAACTTTCTTTATCTTTCCACCACAGTTAGTTATGACAGGAACAACAGAGTTCCTGAACCAATAAAAATCAAGCATGTACAGGGCACACGGACAGGTACACCATAAATAAGATATAAAGTGGGGGAGGGGGAAAGAAGGACGTTGCCTCTTCACGGCTCTACTTTGTCTGCAGTGTTGCGTCTCCGGGTAGAAGAGCTTTTAGTTCTGTAATTCCTCTCTCCTCTTCATTTGTGCCTGGCAGCAACGCACCGTCCAAAGGGCTCGGGAGAAGAGGGGAAGTGGAGGGTTGGTCAGCTTTAAAGATACAGTAATGGAGTCTGACGTTGTTGAGTAATAATAGTAGTAGTAAGAGTAGTAAAGATGGTGGTGAAGGCGAGGGGGAGGGGGCGGGGTGTGTGGTGTTGCCCCGTAACAGCATGCTAGTCCCGGCTGATTTTTTATTTTATTCTTTTGTACAAAGTTGTTTGATCGGTGAGGGAGAGATGGTCCAAAAAAGCAAGTGCTCCCGAGAACGGCATCACTCAGAAATGATCGGCGGAGGAGGGGTGAGAGGGGGGGGGTGACGAGGGTCATCCTTCCAAAACGTTTGCTTCCATCCATTTATCCATCCAGCCACGCTCCGCTCGCACCCCCCTTCCTCTTCGTCTTCCTCTTCCTGTTCCTCCTCTACACCAGCTGGTAGCCCGAGCCAGACGTCTGGTCGTATTCTATTGTGTACTGCGTGGTCCAGCTCCACCGTCACGGGCCGGATCAGGCCGCAGCAGCGGATCTCGAAGAAATCTATGAGGTTCCTGATGCAGCCGTGGCTACAGAGGGGACGCAGAGAGAGAAATGGGAGGGATGAGAGTCTGAGGGAAACAGTGCTAGAAGCTTAATGAAATATCCCGCCAAAAATTCCATCCTTCCAGGATTAATACAGTAGTGCATGTGTCAAAGTGCTGTTAAAGTAAAGTCACTGAAGAAGTGTGTGAAGTTTGATGGGCCCAGCTTGAACAGTACGCATCTATGCTGTGATAAATAAATTAAAATCTGTGTGTCCCCGTTCTCTTTGATAGTTTTCCTAAAGATGATGTAAAAGTTAGCTCTGATGAAACTGTTTACACTGAGGTGAATATAAAAAGGACCACACTGGTGCTGTTAAATTAAGAATGTAATAGAAACGCAGATTCTGTTTCCCTTCACTGTGCTCGAGCAGGAGCACCAACCTGAAGATCTTCTTTTGATCTTACGCTGGATCAGACAGCTTTTTAGTAACACTGCTGCAGCCTCACTGAGCTGGTAAGAACAAAAGGTCACTTACTTAAAGGGGCTCTCGATGGAGGTGGCCGTGACTTTAAAGTGCTTGTATCTCCGAGCGTTCATCCTCTCGTTGGTGGTGATTCCAAGAGCGGCGATCTATAAGATGTCAGGGCAAAGAGGTCAGCCACAGTGGAACACGTAATTTGCTACTGAGGGTCAAACCGATTACAACACTAGGACTCTGCTTTTCATGAGCAGGTATGAAATGTAAACTGATACCTGGTAGAGCTGACACATGATGAGCACGGCCACCCACATGAAGTGGAAGACGCTGTTGACAAACATCCAGAACATCCAAGGGGAGCAGGAGGCGATCTGGGTCAGATAGAGCCAGAAACCATCCTTGGCATAAGTGGTGGCGCAGTGGATCCTCCAGTCTGATTGGGGGAGGAACGAGAGAGAATCAAAGGAATTAGCAGAGAAATAAGAGAGATGTCAGAAACTAAAAGAGAAACATTTAAAAAAAAAAAAAAAGATATTTCCTTACAAGAGATGCAGCCGTACATCATCCAGCAGATCATGCAGAGCAGGAAGAAGAGGTAACCCATGAAGTAGCGGTGATTCCCGCTTCCTGTAGACGAGAGACAAACATCCTAATGTTGCACAGATATATTCCAAGTCTGGTTGTCTGCCAACTGAACTGAAGGTTGTACTATAGAAGTGATGGGGGTGTGTATGAGTGGGGTATATTCCCATCATTCATTCATGTGGTGCTTCAAGTTAAGAACATGATTTTTGGGTTTCAGTTTTCTCCCTTAAAACTCTGCACTTCCACTCAAACAGTGCCTGGTTATGCACACATTTGCTCTTCGAAACTGCACATCTACTAGCACAGATTTCCTGTGCTCCGGGTTAACTCCTCCTCCTTCTCTGAGCAGTGAGTTCCTGGTTGGACTCCCAGCATGCTGGACTTTAACTACATATCACTTTTCTGTTCTTAAGTGGTCAACAGAGAAGAGCAGTCAGATCCACTTGACCCTCTCTTTTATTCAAGATCACACTCTGGAATAAAGATGGATGAGATCCCTTTAGATAACTGCAACTCCAAAGTCTGACATCACCTCTGACCAAGTCCTCAATACTGGACACTTTGACTCTGACCCTCAGCAAAAATTGTGGAAACTATGGCAAGCACTAAACAGATCAAGTCTTTGCTGAAAGACTTTTTTAACAACTTTAAAACTTAGATCAGAGTCCCAGCCGCTGAATATAACATCCTGGGCGCCTGTGCTTTTAATGTTGGTGTTGATCACAATTGTACAGGTTGTAGCTAAGGAAGCGGTAACATGTATTTGGCATCAGGAGACAAAAAAAACTTAAAACTTAAACCAGGACACTCAGCAGAGTGCATACCTTGCCCAGTAAAGAATCCTTTTACAACATCCTGGATCCAGATTGTGATCCAAATCACCACCAAACTGTAATCAATTGTTCCTTGTACCAACCCCAACAATTCCAGAAATTTTCATCGAAATCCCTTCATAATTTTCCAATTTATCTGGCTAACAAATAGACCAACGTGACTGAAAGCATAACTTCTCCATCTATCAGTGGGTGAGGTAAAAACCTTTCAGCATGCTGTAGAGGTCTGAGAGACTTCATGATGGGGCAATGGGTTAAGCAGAAGACCATCAACTAGGAGAGAAGAGTGTGCATCCCATGTGAGGACAAGGGTCAGCTGGTTTTCAATGAGGGGAGATCTTTTGTTAGCCCACACACAAAATAACACCTCAGCCCAGCACAGCTAGCATTATTGGTTAGATGTGTAGTACAGGACAGTGTAATTAATAGTCCCCCCCCCCACAAAAATCAAACGGGGGGCAAATGAAAATAATACAGCTGCATATATGTGACAATAACTTCATAACCAAATCATGCTATTGAAGCTTGACAGGTCAACATTTTCAGTTTTGTTCATGACAGAAAAAAAATGGAGATGAATGTGTGTAGAATTTAAAAATCTTTAACAGCGGTGGAGACGAGTTGAACACGCCTGCTTTTTTGTGTCGTACAGACACAACAGCACAGACAACAACATCATTCACAGAGCCACACAAGGAGGACTTGTGTAATGGACTTACTGTTTGCTATCAAACTTATGCAGCTGTGTGCAAATGAAAAGGCAGTGTGAGAGATGAAGACAAGTCACCTGCAGGCGTGCATATGCCACACAACCTTTTTCAGCATGAGAAAGTTTAGAGTTTTAAATTACTGTTATATCCCCTGATGACTGAAAATAGCTGCACTGTACACAGCCACCATGCATCAACCATGTGTAAACAGATACACACTCCACTAATAATAATAATAATAATGCCTTCGACTTATATAGAGCTGTTCACGGTACTCAAAGCGCTTTACAATTTCATGCACCATTCATTCACACCTCAATCATACTTGGTGGTGGTAAGCTACTAACGTAGCCACAGCTGCACTGGGGCAGTCGGACAGAAGCCTGGCTGCCACTTCGCGCCTACGGCCCCTCCGACCACCACCAACCACATTCACACTTAGGCAATGTGGGTTAAGTGTCTTGCCCAGGGACACAATGACAGCACACGCTCAGACGGGGACTCGAACACGCGGCCCTCCGGTTGCGAGGTGAGCATGTGGTATGTGTTCACGTTGTAAAAGGTGAGATGCAGTAAAAATCTGCCAATAAACACATTGAAATGGCCGGCTTCATGATGTCACTGCAAGCACAGCTCTGTGGTGCCACAAGGCTGAGAGGGCCAGCAGGAGGGACCTGCTGTTTGTTCAGACTGTTTCCTCACTTTTAAAGCTTCATCCTGACCGCATGCTTTCAAAGTGTTACAAGTCCTCTGCCACTCCTTCCTTCCCCTGCTGTGTACAGACGGCTTTACACGCCACAATCCTCAACACACACACTTTCCATTAGCACTTCATTTTAAGGCTGGTTTGCTTTGTGTTCCTTTTCATTTCCTGCAGCCTGTCATGAAACCATTCTTCACTGCTGCCTTGACTCTTCCTTGTTTTTACAGCTTGTTTACTTCGAGTCATACACTAAATTATTACCTGCTTGTTTATTTGCTTTCTGACTGCAATATTAGCGAGTGTGCATCAAATAAATGCAACCAAAACTGATCCACGCTATGCCACTGCTAGTGTTCCATGATGTGACACTAAAAACTTACATATAACAATATCTGGATCTTTGTTGTGTAGCAGCAGCAGAGCTTTCAGTAGGACACAAAGCTGATAAAAACACAATGAAAAAGCCGCAGCTCTGAAAATAGGGAGGAAAAACACGAGCAGCTGACTGTCTGGAAGCGTGTGTGTTGTTCTGATGCTTGTAAATCTGTGGTGCGTTTACTGACGTACCCACGCAGTTCCCCACCCAGGGACAGTGGTGGTCAAACTTGGCGATGCAGCGGTTGCACACAGCGCAGTGTTTGGACCGAATGGGCTTCCGTATCTGTGAGGACAGACAGAAATGATAAGTCTGTAGTATTATCTGTTTCACTGCACGTCACAGTTTGCTTGGAAGAAAGAGTTTTACCAAACAGGTGCTGCAGAATATGCTCAGGTCCAGACTGCCCGTCTCTGCCAGCTCCACAATTGTCTAAAAAAAGAGTAAGGGGAGAAAAATGAACAAAAACCCAAGAAATTCTTGCTAATGTCTATTAGGCATTACAACATAAGACCAAATGACAGGCCGAGGCTGGGCTTCCAGCTCAACGATCACACACTGGAAGCTTGGCTGACTCTCAGTGAACTGGGACAAAGGCTTGTATGAATTTAAAGCTTAATTCAATTTCAATGTATTTCTTTTTAAGACTCATTTCCTTTGTGATCTAATCTAATGTTGTTCCTCTTTAGTGTTTTTATCAGCTTGCAAATCTCAATGGAACTAAACCCAAAAATCTACATCAAAGGGCAGCAAGAGGTGGATGGAGATGGTCCACAGGGAACAGGGGGCTCTGTAGCCTTTGTTCGGAGGTGGCTGCCCGGCTACTGCGCTGTGCTAACAATGCAGGGTAAATTTAGCTCTTCATCAATCACAGGATGGGGAACTGGGGCCCGGTAAGGAGAGGAGCCTCTGTTGTCTGCCAACAGAGGCTAAAGGCAGAGAGGGGGTTGAGGAGCAGCAGGGCGGAGAATGTTCACAGACATCACCCCTCACGGCAGCAGACACCGATGTGTCAAAAATAACATCCCCCCCAAAAAAACCACACACACAAACTCAACCTGCAAGCCCAGAGTACACACATGATTAGTGAAATATACCAAAAAGACAGCCGAGTAGTTAAAAAAATGATTGTTTTACCTTTTTCTTCTGCTCCTCTGATGCTTTGATGATTCCTGGATCGGACTTCCAGGATTTACCAAAGTTGTAGAACAGAGCCAGGGTGTTGAACAGGAATGGCACGTGGACGGTGGCAAACGGGAGATGTGCAAAGAGGTCAAGGATGAAGACGGGCAAACGGCTTTCCCTACATTCTGTTTATTTTTCCACTCAGCTCCTTTTCATTTTACACCAGTGCAACAGTCCTGACGGCTAATGAAGACGATAACTGTATCACATCCGTATCAAAACTAACTTTTCCACGTACCGTTTACCTCGACGTACACTTTGAAAAACAAGTTGTATACATAACACCTTATCTAGGAACGGCTTTAAACTGTTTGTAAGCAGGAAAAGTACCTCTCTGTTTTTAAAGAATACAGTTTTGGAAACAAGTCACATTCCTGAGTTAAGAAATAAGAATGATGGAACTCATAATCATGGAGGTGCCAACAGTAAATATTCAGCAGATGACAACCCGAATGGCATAATGAAGATAAAGAATTTACTGTCCCTGGTAATGACTGCATCATTGTGCAGGAAAATCCAAGCACCTGGTCCAGGTCTATTGCTTCAGCAAGTGTTACTACGCTGGCATCAGCCCGAGTTAGTTTCTCTCTTCATAGCACCATGTCTGTGAGGTGGACTGTGGCGCAGTCCCACTCCTCCAGCTAAGGAGAGTCAGAACAGCTCAGAGTGGCTTCCTTCCCTGCTCTCGATAGGGCAGCGTCAATTCATAGATTTAAATAGTTCATTTAATTCACAGGATGTGTGTAAGTCTAACGGTATTACATAACTGAGTTTAACTGTGTGTAAGGCCAATTCATCACAAGAGATGCACTATTCCTCAGCCCTGTGCTTAACTACAGACAGATAAGAGTGTGTGCTGTTCCAGCTGTTGGCTGCAGTCTAGGTCAGCCCTGCATGTGCGCATGACTCAGCTGAATCCCAGAGGAAACCAGCCCAGTGACACAGAGAGGCTCAGACTGCCAAAGACTCTGGAGTGACATCCAGATGTGGAAAAACTACCAGAAAATTCAGACTAACACTACGAACGAAGCAGAAAATGACTCCTCAACCAACTACAGCCAAAACTGTCATCTTCAGCCTATAGACATATAAACACTCGTCACTATGACACCCCTGAGTGCTGTGAGTGTAGTAACTTTATGGATTTCCAAGACTAAAACATCATAGTGCTCCTTCAAAACGGTGGCAAACGTGTTGCATTTATGTGCTGTGATCATATTCTAGAAATCTTTCATTTAAACACCTGTACTGATAGTAATTCAAGTGCACTATATGCAGCTGAATTCTATTGTTTTTCACAATAAAGTACTATTGTCCGTCAAGGCATTCAGAAAGAAGAGAATCGGCAGCCAGTGGAGCAGTTCTGTGAGAGTGCTCAGCCTGTTAACTATTAGCATGTTCATCATCTTAGTTTACCATAGCTGGCTAGAAAGAAAGCTTCTATTGGCTGCCACACCACACTGGGTGGCTTCACACGTTTGGAGCCAATTCATCCAAAAAGGTTGTTACATTTTAATGCAGAACAAACTGGCGGACAGCTGGCTGGCACTGCAGAGCCCAGCCATAACCCAGGCCCATAAACCATGATAGCGTTCCCTTTTTACAGGCCTTCAAAAAAGCTTTATTGCAACCATCTAAGCTGGATTAGCGTCTGAGTCAAACCTGAGAATTTTCTTTAAGCGTTGCAAGCCAAACATTTCATCCTCAACTCTGAAATCTGGATGTGAATAAGAGCCATGAAAGGTTACAACAAAACCTCCTAACATGCAACACTGAAGCTGCAGCAAAGCTTTTATTATCCTGAAGCCTTGTTGCTCAGACTGGCAGGAAAGCAGAATTGTAAGCAGCTATGAAGGAAACACAGTGGTTTCTGTTAGCGAGGAAAAGCCAAGAGCATTTGTGATCATCCCTCCAGAACCTTCATGACTGCACTGACTGAGCAAAAGAAGCCTATACAGGCCCCCTAGAGCACATGAAGCCACTGATCGTCATAAGTGTCTCTGTAAAGAACTGTGTGTTGACACTGTGGCCTCTGAAATGACCTACTAAGTTAAACACTCTCTGAACCACATAATTGGTCTACTAACTCAATGGCTAGTGCAGATGCTGAAAAGGGGCCGTTGATCGATGCCAATCCTCGGACAAATGGGTCTCAATGCTTCCTCAGGGAGTGACGGTCAGCACGTCCCACTATAGCACCCATTTGTCTTTAGAAGGGCTGAATGGTGAAAAGGCTGCAGACACAGAGGCTGAGAAGAAGTTTTTCCAGGGCCCTACATGGCACTAATGACAGCATGCAGATGCAGTATAATTAAGCAAATGCTGGACAAATGGTGCAGAAGTCATACATCAGAAATCTGCATAATTGCCTTTAGTATATTCTCTCCGTTAATGCCAATGCCATAGTTCAATTGTTTTCAGACATTTACCTGCTGGAAACCCACTTATGAGCAACATCTTCCCTCCTTTTCCTTCTGAGTACTGAGGAAAATATGATCTAAGTCTGGAAAAGACTTAAACGTGCTGTTACAGAGCTCCACCTATGTCACTTGATCTGATTTCAAAAGCAGGCCTGAGGACAATAATGAACTCACAATGGCAGAAAGTGGGTCAGAACTCTCTGTTTAGACGTGGAAAGAAGAACAAAGGTGTGCAGAAATCAGGCTGCCTAGCAGAGATTTGATGGGGATGTGTAATGCTAAACAGCAACAGTGAACACACACTAAACACAACTGTCAAATTTTTTCCATTAAAAGTCTTACTGCTTGCTTATTCTAAGTGACTCAATGGAAAGAAATCTGTGCATATCACTACAGCATCAGGTGGGAACACTATTCTCTTCCCATCGAAGTTCCATCTGAACTGCACAAAGTTGGGAAGGCGTCCAACAACCGATGCAGGGCCTCAGTGCACAGTTTGTTTAACCAGGCCCTGCAGGGTCAGAGACAGCAAGCTGATGCCTCTGCTGACACCACAGTCTGAAGAAACCAAAGAGGACATTCGAGCAGGTTACGGGAGTGAGTACGCCTTAAACAAAGTGCTAGATAAAAGTCAAACCACTCTGACATGAATATGGGCGGAGAATTCGACAAGAGCCAAGTTTAACATCGATGTTGCATCGTTAATTTCCTGAAAATCTGAACTAATGCATGCTTCCCTCCACTGCAGTTGCATAAATAATAGGAATCAGACTTGCAGCTAATTTTCTAACTGGGTGAAAACATAATGGAAATATGACATCTGTTGGGTTCATATCGACACATTGTACAGCAGCTGCTATTTTCTGTCTCTAGTAATGCAAAAATATTACACTACATGGAGATCGTGATGGATTTGTTTTAATTTAAGCCTGCTTTCATTAAACTTTCTTCCGCCTTGTTCTGATCAATAAAACATTTCTTCACATTTTCCACTTTTCCTAAAAGTTTTCTTGCTTTCAACTGAAAGTGTTCATTAAGCGTGGAGATGAAAGTCCACTTCTGCTCCCTTTGTGCATTAAAAAGACTGCAACAGAATGGAAGCCTTCCAGGAAAGAAAACTGCAGCTATGATCCTTATATAGCAATTGCTTACGGCAATTCAAGTGTTGCTTTTAGGGTACCTTTAAACACTTCTGCACATGTGGGCAAACACTACGTCAAGCTCGTCCTTAACTAAGGGGGCTATCAGCACATTTCCTTTCGGGCAGCAGTGTCAGAGAAATGCTTAAAACCTTCTTCTGTCTCCTGGTGTTGCTATGCAACAGCATAAACAGTGTAACCAATTTGTTAACATTAAATTTATCTCAGACTTCTAGTTATAAAACGAGCACAAAAATTATCCATTGCACTTGATATCAGATCACTTCATTTCCATAAATAAGAGATTAGAGGCACACGGTGAGGACTAATCTATAAAGCGAGCAGACGTCACATAAACCACCTGTCCACCTCAGTGAGAGGCTGACCAGTTTATGACAGACGGGCCACAGCCTGCAGCACTGCACAAGAAAAGCTGACCTGCCTACACTCTGGGACATGAAACAGCATGCCCTTCAGCTGAATAAGCAGATAAGACACCTTACTGCACAGAGATTTATGGCTGATACTCAGGCTTAATGGCAACCTGAAAGAACCAGAAAAAACTTTAAACAACAGAAAAACTGTCAAAGGGCTCATTTTGGTAGACGATAAACGTACAAACAGAATGCACACGCTAACTTGGCAGCTCAAGAGCATGTCTGTTGCTGTAGTAGGTCCATGTCATCAATTTATTGTTAATGTAATCAAAGCACACTAAGTTCTGCTGAAAACACCAGTAGCCATTGAAAATAACTGGGAACTTCTTCACAGCAGTGTTATCCTTTTCAATAAACTCAGGCCAAAGGTATCGCTGCACTCTGTGCCCATTAGCGTAGCAAAGAGGCGTAAAATTAATTCCCCTCCTCAAACCAGACCTCTGCTTTCATTCCCTGCAATTAGCAGCTTCTCAACACCATTTATATATATATATAGAAAAATAAATTTTTATATATGAGAAAGCAGCCATGCTGGGACCAACAGGGACTTTCTCTGTTGGACATCACCCACCAGCTGCTACCCTAAACTCTGTTACCAATTTTAACACAGAGCAACAGCTCATTCATTTAGCTACATATACTGCTGCAGTGAGACCCTGGAACTTTCTGAACCCTATTTAATATATTTTAAATCAGCTCCTTCTGCTCTTTACATCAACCTCTCTCCTTTCACAGCCTACACTACTGGTCTGTAACCTGATCTAGCTGATGCTCCCATCTGCTCACACAAGTGATTTTCCTGCTAATCTTTAGCTTGCTTCTGCCAAAAAGTATAAACTTTATTCTACATGCTCATATTTTATCAAGCTCCCTCCATACCCAGGGATCACATTCACAAAACCTATACTTGTATGCATAACAGACTGATATGCTGTCTCTGCAGCATGACTTCCGCGGATATGTATAAGTCAAGACTAAAGATATGACTTCAACAAGCAGGTGAACAAAACACAAAAATGTATGCAATCATTTTTACAGTGAAACAACGACTACAGAAAAAATAGGACTGACAGGTTGAAAAGAGCTACAGAAGGCCGAAGCACAACTTGACTGTTTGCCTAATTTTGGTAATTAGATCATCAGTTGATACTGAGTAATCATTAAGGATTAATATTTAGAGACTTTTTTTTTAAATCTGTTGGCACTTGTTACAAGAAGCAGCCACAGTGTTTCTATTGAATCTCCATGTTGCCACTCCCACTCCGGCAGCACGCGATTTCATTCAACATAATTGTTTGTACATAGTTTTCTATCTGAGACCATCTCCAGTCTAATTGGCTTCTTCTTGCACAGATATAACATACAAGGCTTATTTATCTGTGAGCTCTACCACATTTCCCTCAGATAGAGACTGATGCCCTCCACACAGAAGAGGTTTCCAGAAGTGTTTTTAACTCCAGAGCATGAGATCACCAACATTATTTATTATACATTTCTTTGAATCACTCTGATCTACTGCTCTTTTTATACTAATGAACTATCAGGTTTCCAGTTTTAATGAATTTCCTGGTTCTGCTTTCACCCTCTTTCAAAATCAGAGACCCCCACGAATAAAACTGTGCTGGTTTCTTCCTGCTGTCAGTGAGTCTGTCTTACTCCTCTCATTTCAGCTCCTTTGACATTTCCTGCAGATCGGATAATGTGGAGTCCCAGAACACGAGAAAAGGATATCATTCCAGAACCAATAAAACCAAGTGGTGTACATCCAGAACTTGGTCGCCAAGTAGATTCCCAGAGGGAGAGCGCTGTGCATGGAGTGGTCAAAAAAAGCCCTGCAAAGAGAGCGAAGAGAAACTGTTCAGTTGTGGGAGGCTCTGCCTCACTACACTTCCTATGAATACACATCTGCATCACACTGAGCCTGCATCAGCACAGCATTCACTTTTCCTAGACAGAATCATTCTACTTTGTTACAACTTTGGTCAAACTGTAATACATCCTGAATTTTCCTTAATCATGAAACATTCCTGACATATGTTTACCCCTGCTCTTTTGACCACATATGGACTAAAGAAAGCACAATGCTTCATCTCTATGCTGCAGTCAGACAGCAGTGAAATTAAACCAAACCATTACGTGATGACAAACTGCAGTTTGACTGGACTGCATTCACACACAAACAACTGTTTGTTAAACCAAGTAAGAACTCCAAGAATGCCCATAAATATGAAGCTATCGCCATGGGTGATGAGAGTTATTGTAGCTGGAGAGCTAACAGCAGTTAGAGGCGCAGCGAACTCTACCAACACGACCAGATGGAAGTGGTAATGGGGATTAAACAATGAGTAACAGTGCCTGAGTGTGGTGAGACAGAGGAGAGGATTTGGGAAAAGGGTACCACAGAGATGATGTGTGTCTAGTAAAGTCATGATACTGTGCTGTCCATGTGCATGGTGAGGACGCTTAAATCTGCCTGATGATCACACTTCAGTGTACATAAAGATATGATTATCACCTCAAAGCAAGTTAAATGCAAAAATTACATACTTAATAGAGAAACAGCAACACTTTAATTAGTGTTGGCCTAATCAAAAACATTTTCTAATGAATGAACTAAAATACAAGAATGTCATTAGAATATTTAAATGTACAGTACCAGTCAAAAGTTTGGACAAGCTCACCCGTTCATATGAATGACTGGTACTGTACATACTGGATTTTCCCATCCTAGAATCTTGTTTTAATTTTCAAGAAAAAAAGAGCAACACACAATTCCAGAAGATCAAAAATAACACATCTGGTATGAGGTGAGCAAGCTGAGTTTATGAGAATGAACTGTTTCTGTGAGTTTTGAATAAGTGCAAATCTTATGGAACCTAAAAACAGAACAGCAATTATGGGGAAAAATCCAGACTTTCCCCCAATATTTTTAAATCCACCTCATGTGACCCAATTCCAGTTTAACTGCTATATGAGGCACCTTCATATCTAATCAACCAACAATCAAATGCACAAAATTAACTGATGCATTTAGATAAGAAATGGGGTAAACACGACGTGATGGTCTCTTCAGTAAACTGTATGTGCAATCTCTGTACTGCTGTGACTGAGACGTACTTGGAGAGGAACTGCACGGCGACCCAGACGCCCGCATACATGATGCCCTTTATCAGCCAGGAGTCGATGTCCAGGTCAGCAATGAAACCAACTAACCAGATGACCACGAAGGGCGTTCCCAGCATCACCTTCTGCCTGAACTCCTGCAGGAGGACAACATGGGAGAAGAGAGAAGTGCTGAGTTTGACCTTTCTGACAGAAGACATGACTTCAATGTATATTTTTCAATTAACTGTCAGTGCATGAAGAATCCAGGGAAATTTAGTTTATACCAACCAAGCATCACATTTCTTCAAAGTCCCTTTACACATCTGACCTTTAGACTGTATGCTATCAGCCTGCTGATACTTTGACACAAATGCATAAACCCTATCCCAGCTGCCATAGGGCGAGAGGCGGGGTACACCCTGGACAGGTTGCCAGTCTGTCGCCGCTAACACAGAGAGACAGACAACCATTCACACTCACTGTGGACAATTTAAAATCCCATTTAACCTAATCCCACTCACTGCATGTGTTTGGACTGTGGGAGGAAACCAGGGCACCCGCAGAGAGCATGCAAACTCCACACAGAAAGACCTCGGTTACATGCTGGATTCAAACCCAGGACCTTCTTGCTGTGAGGCACCATATTATAAGCAATACGTAACTGAACGAAGTAAGTATGTACATAACAC